>BQNB010060685.1:0-15000 GCA_026074375.1 Tanacetum coccineum
TTTTTGTTATGCTTATTACTTCTGACAGCTTATCTAGACCAGAACATGTATGGGAAGAATGTTTCGCAGAGCTTACTGATGATATATAACAACAATCTAAATTTCTAAACGTTAAACTTTTGGATAGAGACCCTTTAAAGTTGATATGAAATTTACCGGTAAAGTTCTTTTACAAAAATAACAGTGAGGCCTATTGAGCGACCCGGTTTACTTTATTTTTGTGAGAGAAATTTACCGGTAAAGTTCATATCAACTTTAGAGAATCTTTATCCTAAACCTTTTATTAGATCCCGGCTTTGCTAAAAGCATTGTAGCAAGAAATTAATACCGCTACAGAGTACAAGCTACATATCATTTTGTATGTTGTAAATTACACAAGATGCAAGTGGCAAGTTGGGACCAAATTCATCCCCGCTGATTCTTGTAGAGTTTTTGTCCAAAATATTGCTTTACTTATCTTTTTAGCAATAAACGTGTCTCTTTCCTAGTTATCTAGTTTTGTTATTGTAAAAAATTAAGGGGTTTTTTATTCATATAGGCTTATATAAGCTTTTGTAAATCATAAGCTTCCATTAGCTTAAGAGGGTTCAGTACGTGGGCCAGTAAGGTTGGCGCCATGACACCAGCCACGGTTTGCCAACGACGCACCATACTGCGCCTCGCGCCGTACTTAACAGCCATCGCGGTTGATTTTTTTTGAAATATGACCGTTACTAAACAGTAGGGGAGCGAATTTTTTAATAAAATACCTCAAAAAATTCAGTTGGGTAAATTACACTGTTCGTCCCCAAACTCCACCCCGTTTGGTCCCTAGATAATAAGGACTTTCATACGGGGTCCCTATTTGACACTGTAGTGTTTGGTCCCTAGAACTCCGTTATGGGTAACGGCGGTTATCTCCGTCGTTATCCTTGCCACGTCGTGTTTCTGTTGAAGGGCAGAATCGTCTTTTCACTATTATTCTTGGTTGCACGTTTGGTCCCTCACCCTTATTTTACTACAATAGCGTTAACTGTTATAGGTTTTTGTCGTTTAGCGTTCGCGCGTTTGGTCCCTCACGTCTTTTTTTCCCTCCCGTTTCCTTTTCGCAAAAACACCCAACTAGTGAGTGATATACCCCATTGTGGGTTTTAGTATTTACAAAACTAAACAGAGTGATTGACATGTAAAAGTAAAATTTAACATTACATATTACTGCAAAAATCAAAAGATTACAATTTTAAGTAGGCATTCGACAGACCCGAAATACCCAATGGCCTAATTTTAACATCAAATTCTAACAACCATTTTACAAAGACCGATAATCACACACTTGCAAGAGACGGAATGAACTCATAAAGGTTAGGATCAACTTCAAAAGGTGAAATGAACAGAACCACATCATCATCATCATCATCAGCAGCAGCATCATCATCATCCATTTGATTAGATCCAATATCAAAGATCTCAGTGTTAGTTTTTGATGTTAAGTTGTATTTTACAACCTTTCCGGATAAGTTTATCACCACAAAAGCATCCTCTTCCCCTTCTCCCAAACAAATACTCCAAACACCTGTCCGAATCGACCATCCTTCAGGAAGTGGATTCGGTAATTACACAATATTAACAAGGTACCTAACCGGCCACACGAAAGACCCTTTCATCATCTCATAGATAGTAAACTCTGTAGAGCCAATATCACCTTTGTATACAAGAAGAAGACACCCATATGATTCAAAAAAATTTCCCTTCAAGATGCAACATATGAGGTAATTCCATGAGCAGTAAAATTGGATCATTAATAGGTCCGCCAAAAGACTCTAAGAAGTTCCTTCCTCTATGCAACCCATGAGCAATTTCTAAGCTTGTCATAATTGGATGGTCATGGTCTTCCATATTTAATTTACAATGCTTAAGCTCTCTATTCAACCCCTCTAGCCAATGGAAGGCGTCATTCTAATAGATTGCACTTTCAAAATAATCAAAACTGAAGTAGCTGAACCGGTCTCTACAGAAGCTCCAATTCCTTGTCTCTGAAAAGAAAATTTAAATCCAAGTCTCATCAGCTTCACCTCCAGCTAGCACCACTTTGTAGTAACTTGATTTTCTAGGATCAAAGGCCAATCTAAATACACCACTGCTGAAAAAACATGAATCATCACGCAAGTAATAATTTAGTTGCGGAAGCATTTTAAACAAATTTGTGGATAGATTATATACGTAATAAAAAAAAGGCCATGCCGAACCATTTCACAGAAGCAAACCATTTCAAGATTGCAATATCCTAACATGATCAACTTCTTCAGCGGAACCAAAGGAGTGATCCATAGTGAATTTTTTTGAGTAAAGTCTTGAATCTAACGACACAAAATCACATTCAAATAAAGATCTTAGGTGATTAGCAAAAATACCTGCAGGAGGATCAAGGTTAGGGATTTTCCTGCGTCTAACGGTGAAATGAGGGGAAGTGAGAATTTGTAGCCATTGTTTTGATACGGTTGTAAAGAGATAAATACAGAGAATTGGTAATCGGATTAATATTTTAGTCAGAAGGTCGTTGTTTGTAAAGACGAGATGTGGTTGTGTAAAGTTTTCTCAACCACGTGTGCTGCGAGTTTGCTACATCATCGCCGATATGTTGTGATTTTTTAAGTTGTTGCCAGAATTATTACTAAAATGGAATACAAATAGTGTGTTATATCACTTTGGGAACACACGAGTCTGACTTATCAATAAATAGGGAATACGGCGCATGGACGAAATTTGGAATGCAAGTATTTTTAGGCAATAAACAAGCACACCCTTATCTATCTTTGGATAGTTTAAACTATCACCGTTGGTCCCTTAAATCTAACACAGTTATGCATAGTTTGAGTTGTAGTACTGAAACCGGTATTATACTTGACACCACTCAAATTGGACTTATAAAAGTCAAACTTTTCAAAACATAGTAGCACACCACTTCAAGCAACATTATTAAAGTAGACATAAGATACATTAGCAAAAACTTAGATTTTTGAACATAAAGTGTTGCATCGCCTACCATTGAAGGTATGATCAAACAACCAAAAAGGTAACTAATTCATACATTGGTAACTAAATGAGTTAGGCATTGGACAGATCTGTCAATACGCAATGGAGTAATTGTAACAGCAAATTGTAACAAACATTTGACAAAGCTTTATCCCTCAAACACTCACAAAAGAAGGAATGAACCCATAAGTGTAATGATCAACTTTATAAGCTGGAAAGAACTCATATTCATCATCCATTTGATTTGAACCAATATCAAAGATATGACTGATAGTCTTTGATATGATGCTGTATTTTATAAGCTTTCCAGATATATTGATTACCAAAAAAGAATTGTCTTCCCTTTCTCCCAAACCAATACTCTACACAATGGAGCAAATCGACCATCGATCAGGAGGTTGCGAACGACAACCAAATAGCACGAAAACTGTTGGATGTTGTGAAAGACGTTGATAAAAGTTTGAAAAAAGGCAGGGAATTATTGACGAGTTAAAGGTTAAAAAGGGTATGCGTGCATGGAAAGTTGTTACTTTTTACAAGGAAGTTGAACATCGCGAGATGGAGATGCGAAAATAATTAATGATGCACATCAACGAAACTCAGATGCGTACCTTTGAAAAAAGGGAATTTGTTGAAACCATGAAGACACTTTAAATGGATGATGTTGTAATTATATCGAGTTTTCTGTTGTTCTTTCTTATGTTATTCACAGTAAAGTAAAAACTTTTACAACATTGCATAGGTTTGTGTTGTAATCAGCATTGAGTACTATTATATGTTGATGTTTGGATAAGTTTGACTTTTACAAATCAATTTGGATTAGGAACCAACAGGGGATATTTGATTATCCTTCCTTTCATTTGATCAACTTGGGTAGTTTAAAAAAGAATACTACTTTGACTACTACTTAATCAACAACATAACAAACAATACAAATCATTTAAAAATGTTATAATATAGTAACAAACATAATTACTAAATCACATACTCAAACAACGAATATACAAGTAAACCACCAGAAACTAAATACCAACCAAAACCTAATCTAGTCTCCTTAAATTCATCTTACTAACAAAGGTATGCTTCTCACGAACACTAAGATGGGATTCATCCACCATCATCTGAAGACGTGTCATCATATACAACTCACGCTTTTGTCCACGTCTGAGCAAACATACAGTTTCCTTCGCCACATCTTTACAACTTAACCGCTCAACCTCCTTTACCACGTCTTTAATTTCTTTAACAAAGTTAGATACCTCCTCATATGGATCTCTAAACTTCTCCTCAAGCATCAAATTAGTCTCCACTTGTCTTTTGATTAAGACTAGCATTTGATTATCAATTTCAATAACCTTTGCATCATTTGCAATCTTCTTGATACAGTTCATTTTTTTCAAAAAAAATAGTAGGATTGTAACTAGTTATTTATAGGGTGGCAATCGGATTTTATGACAAGTTGGGTTTCTAACGGAATAAAAATAGGCGGGAATATATATAGGGGAGGGAGGAAAAAAAATAGACGAGAGGGACCAAACATGCGAACGCAAAACGACAAAAAATTGGAACAGTAAATGTTACTGTAGTATACTAAGGGTCAGGGACCAAACGTGCAACCAAAAATAATTATGAAATGACGCTACTACCCTTCAAGAAAAGAGCGACGTGGCAAGGATAATGACAGAGATAACCGCCGTTACCCATAACGGAGTGCCAGGGATCAAACGGGTAACTACAGTGTCAAATAGGGACCCCGTACGAGAGTCCCCGTTATTTGGGGACCAAACGGGCAAACGGGGTAGAGTTTGGGGACCAACTGTGTAATTTACCCAATTCAATTTTTACCCTTTAAAAACCCTATAAATGCCTCCTTATTATTTCATACTTCACACACACTTTCAATACATTTTATACTTCAATAATACTCAATTTTCTTTCAACTATAGATCCAAACAATCCAAACACCTTCAACACCTTCAACACCTATGATCCAAACAATCTCGACACCACCAACACATATGATCATTATGATGTTTATTTTCAATGCGACCGGGATTGATATATGCGGGATTATGCGGCGTATGAACAATTTGTAGCTTTGTGTGAGCAAGAAGTCAGGGGTTCGGGATCGACTCCAAAGAGGACCAGGACATACATACCTCGTGAACAAGAAGAGGCGGAACAACGACTAATCGACGACTATTTTGGCGACGATGAGACTCTTCCTAAATATCCGGAAGAGAATTTTAGACGAAGGTATCGTATGAGTTCTACACTTTTTAATAAAATACTCAACGATTCCTTAAGTTATGATGCTCAGCCTCTTCCCGAGTACTTTTTTTAAGACAATGTTATGATGCTAGCGGCGGTCGTTTAAGTATTGGTCTTATTTTGATGTACACATCCGCCATACGCCAACTGGTGTACGACATTGCACCTGATGCATTTAATGAGTACTTGTAAATTGCTGAACGTTGTTCACGGCATTGTTTAGAGAACTTTACTAAATGCATACATGTTTTATACGTTGAAAAGTTTTTAAGAAAATCCACTTCAGCGGATACTGAAAAAACATATGAATTGCACGAAGAAAAACATGGACTCTCGGGAATGCTTGGGAGTATTGATTGTATGCATTGGGAGTGAAGAAACTGCCCAAAGTCCTTACATGGGCAATTCAAAAGAAAGGATCATAAATACCCAACTCTTATGTTAGAAGCAGTTGCGAATCAAAAATTATAGATTTGACATGCATATTTTGGGATTCCGGAGGCAAATAATGATCTTAATGTTTTATATGATTCCCCATTAATTGATGATGAACTTACCGATAAAGCTCCCGAATGCCCATTTGTAGTAAACGGACACACATACAATAAAACTTACTATTTAGCCAACGGTATTTATCCAGCATGTGTTACGTTTGTCAAAACCTTTTCTATTGCAGGAGATGAGAAAACCTAGAAGTTTAAAAGAGTTCAAGAAAGTTCAAGAAAATATATTGAACGAACTTTCGGAATCCTACAAGGTCGTTGGGAAATTATACGACAACCCGCTCGTGCTTACCAAATCAACGTGTTGAAAAGAATCATGTATTGTTGTATAATATTACATAACATGATATTGGACGACGAAGAATTTGAAGTGGATATAAGAGATATGTTCATTAGTCCATAGTCGAAAATTCAACGAACCTGGGTTGAAAGATACGATTTACATGTTAGGAAGACAAAAGAAATTCGAGATAGAAAAGTGCACAACGATCTTCGACATGACCCTGTGGAGCATTTATGGAATAATCACTAATTTGTAATTTTTATTTCTTGTTTACGTACTATGTTTTTTATTTTTATGTACTTTTTTTATTTATGTAATGTGTTTTAATTTTAATGAAGTTTATTTTAGTTATATAGTGTATGTTTTATTTTATATAATTGGAAAAAAAAATTAGGCCAACGGCACCATATTTTCTGGTGCCAAAGGATTTCTGGTGCGATATGGGTTTTTGCTGACGTGACAGTACTTTTTTCCACTTTTTCCCAACGGCACCACGGTACCTAGCTCTCTAAGTCAATTGAAACAAGCTTACATGACATATAGTTAGTCAAATTCCTTAAACACCCTTAAAAATATACCCGTAATTGATTATCACGCAAAACCTAAAAATATATATTAATTTAATTTGATTTGATGTATTTTATGCGATTTTACATCAATAAGCTTTAGGTCAAACTAATTCGTCTAACAATTTTAGAAAAATATAAGCTCAAGATACAAACTTATAATAAGTGATTGAAAAACTTCACTGTAATAAGTGATTAGGAGTCTTCTTAGTATACGTGTTAGATCGTATATCTGCTAACTATCTTTGCCGTTATATGTGCCAAGTGTCTTGCTATTTTTTTTTGAAATGGCTAACTTCATTTGAAAAAGGAAAAACTAGAGACAATAAAAAAATACAACCCATTGAATAGGTTCTATAAGTCATTTGGTCCGATAAGAACCAAACTTTCTACTACGATTACGAATCGATAAAAATCAAATTTTCTTCATCGAATCAACTCTTTCATCCTTTCGCGGGTGACCATTTTGAAAGATGCTAGCGTTCCAAGATCTCCAAATGTTCCAACATGTAATGAGACATATAGCTTCAAAACCATTCTTCTTAGCCACCATATGACCGTTGTCCAAAGAAAAAGATCATTTATCGAGAGCATATCCGAAGGAACAGACCCAACCAAGTAAAGATTGCTCTCCATATGTCTCAAGCTATGTCACATTTTAGAAAAAAGACGAGTAGTGTCTTCGTGATCGATACCACAACTTGGGCATAAACCATCCAGAATGTCAATGCCACGGGCAATAAGTTTCAAACGAGTAGGAATTCTGTTGAGAAACATTCGCCAATAAAAAATGTTCACTTTTCCTAAGACAAAAGGATTCTATCGAGTCACCAAGAGATTCATTGGAAGTATAATCTCGTCGAGCCATATAACTGTGAAATCACCACTTGGATCCGAGGTCCAAATCCAAGAATCAACATTGCCCGAACATGAGAAACTTTGGACGTTTCATTAGATCTTGAAACTGAGATTGTTCCATTCTATCTCTGACTTTCCTACGCCAACTCCGGAGCTATTCCATTTTTCTGAGACAAAGCAATCAGTATGAGTCTCAAGAGAATAAAGCCGAGGGTACTGACCACTGAGTAGCCAAAGTTATGTCGTTTACCAACAATCGTGTCAGAATTTAGTGGATGTTTATTTTATTCTAATTTGATGTATTTGCGTTATTCCCTCCAAAATAAAGATAATGTAGTGATAAATATGATGATGATGATAATGAAAAAAAGTGATAATGTAGTGCATATTGGTGTCGAAGGTGAGAGTTGTGATGATACCAAGGCCAAGTCTTATGGATTTTAGGGGTGTTTACAATGACGTATGGAAGATTCACAACATTAGTAAGAGAGGTGCAATTTGCACTAATAAGTTTTATAGGGCATGCCGCTTCAATACATACCCTACAACATCAATATAACTAGATAATTATTAGTATGTTTTAGTAAAACCAAGTACCACTACACTATAAAAAAAATACACTTTTGGTCCATAAAAAAATGTGCACTTCCAGTAGTATAAGTAGATGGTGAAGCGAATTAAAGAATATAACTAGTTATACACAAAAGAAAATTCAATATGACAGTGATGAGTGACATATAGTGACATGTCTTGTACATATAATGTGAACTTTAACGTATTAAAAAGAAGTTTGATATGATAAGTGAACGGATTTTGACAGTATGTGTACCGTGTTGATATTTTTTAAAGTTCACGTATGATATTTGTACATTTTCAAAAGCATCTTGCTATTAGATGTACTTTAACTTTAGCAAATTGAAAAAAAAGTAAAGATTTTAATGCTAGCAATGTAACGACTTTTAGGTAGTTAGAGCATCCACTATCGTTGTTTTTTAATAGGTTTAAAACATTTTGAAGAGGTTAAAGAATTTGTAAATCATAGTGATAAATCATTTCAATCATAGGTGGAATGAAAATGTCTATGATTTTAAAAAGGTCTTAACTATTTACTAATTTCTTTTTTATTTTTCTTTTATTAAATGTTGGTTGTACGTGTTTTATGTTATGGAAATGTTTTTGAATAGGTATATCCATAGTATACATAGATTTATATATAATATCAAAAAGTTTATAACTTAATATATTAATTGTATTAATTTTTTAAAAGGTTTTTCATAATTGATGCCTTAGTTTATAATTTTGCGTTGTAATTATTACCGATGACGCTATTTATTTAGCATTTATATTAGAGGGCCTCATTTATTTAAAGAAATGTACTCCGTAAAGAAGTTGAAGATGTATGATGATTTGAGCCTTATGACAAAGGAATAATTAGAGTTAGAAGAGGATTATTTTACTTCAGCAACACTTAAATAATGTGACATATGATGAAGAAAAAACGTTACGAAACTGAACCAAATGTGCTCTAAAAAAATCCAGTCTCGAAAAGAAATGCCACACCGCGTAACTTGTGTACTCTTAACTATGTGGCTGTATGATACGCATTGGTCATTGCCTTAACTAAAGTGGCTGTATGATCCGCATTGGTCATTGCTTTTATAATCAACAATCAGACGATGCCATGACGACTGGATGACGAGCCCTTTCTACCGTCGCTTCTTCTACTTCGGAGGAGCTTTCGCAAGATTTTCCAAGTACTTAGTTGATTGAGTAAAGGCCGTTTGCTTCAAGTCCAATGTACAATCCCTCACCGCTCCTTTTAACATGTAAGACATTGAGCAAGATCATAATGTCTATTCTGACATTCCATACTTCTCCCACAAATCGGCTGTTCACTAGTTGGTCCACATAGAATGGCCAGCAAATCATTGGAAAACCCTGAACTATACTCTCTAGGGTTGAGTTCCACCCACAATGTGTCAAAAAAACCACCATGGCTCGATGTTCAAGTGAGGACATCTTAACCCTTGTGGTGCCCCAGTTATACAAATACACACACCCCATTTCTCTTTTTCGTAGCTCTGTTGGGAATATACATTCCTGTATCATTGATTTGAAGAGACAAAGTAAATACAAAATGAAATCAATAAGGATTAAGGTCGCAATTAAATGAGTACTTCAAAGTATGGAGGGACCTAAAATGCAAAAGATAGGACTTCAATGTTAAAATATGTATTCCTTGAAAACTAGGAATCTCTAGTAATATAAAGAATATTTTTTTATAAATATTTTTTTCGAAGTATAAATATTTTTATAAATTATATACTTTTTATTTTATAAAAATTTAAAATATATATATTATAAACGGGGCAAAAAGACAACGACAAAAATACCCTCACGTGTGACACACGTGGATGAGGTTAACGGAACTTAACTAAGAAAAATAACGATCGTTAGAGATAGGGATGGATTGTGTTACATTGTTTGTTTTTAAGGATTAACGAGGCAAACAAAAAGATCATGGACGACCATAGGGATTTAGCCTAAACCACAGGGACGAACCGTGTAATTTACTCTTTTTTTAAATAGGCAAAGGTAGTCGTTGGTAAAAAAAATTTCTTTTTTTTAATAAACCCGGTGTTGGCAGCCTTAGTGTGACAACGTCCAAGCCAACGCCGTTGGGTGGTTAGCATAGAGGGTATGATAACGCCGGTGCCACGTGAGCATAACGCCAGGTCCGGCCAAGTTAAATGAGCAAAGTGACAAATTTGAAATCTTTGTAACAAAGTTGCCATTTTAACTAGAAAGTTGAATACTCGTGTGGCACCCTCCTCTTTCTCACCTAATTTCACTAGCACAAACGCCAAAGAAGTCAACAACCACGACTCCTCCTACTGCCGTCATTGATCACCGCTGCCTTGTGCTCCGTCATTTATGTGAGGTACAATTCTAAATATATTATCATTCTTTACTTAGTACAGTCGCTTGTATGTTTTTTATCTCAATCTTTTCTGGTTTCTTTCATTACCGAGTAAATATATATCTTCTTTAATTTGTTATGCTACAAATATTTATAGATGTCTTATGTCTCATGAACTACTACTAAAAACCTACTTTTTTTCTTTTTGGACAAACGATATCAGGTCAGGTCTATGGATGGATCCAGATCTACGGGCCGGCCGGCCCCGGCCGATGAGCATAGGGAATCTATACTCGAGCGTTCAACTGGGCCCCTGACAGGATAGGTGAGGAATCACTCTTGATCTTTTTTATTGGGGCCTACAACTTCTCCGAGCCGACTAGCATCCCTTTCCACTGCGCATTTATCGAACAAAGAAGACGACTATAGGATCGAATTCGCTTTCCATGGTGAACTGGTCGTCCCATACCTTCTGCCTGTCTCATATGTGCGGAACCAGGTCTTTTTCGGTTCCAGCCCCCCCCCTCGAATACATAGGGTAGGTAGGACTGGGTGAGAAAGGGTTCCCTGTTGCCAATAAACTTTCCCCGGCCTTCGATTCCCCTTACTCATAAAGGGTCTTACGGTCGGTACTAACTAAAGAAAAAGAGTCTTCTTTCTAAGAGTAGGCGTGGAGAGCTTTTTGCGGGGAAACTTGCAAGTACAGTTTGGGGGGAGACGGGCGTCGACCCAACCTTATGAGTATTCGGACTATAACAGTTCAGATGAACAGTCACTCACTTTTGACAGTTATACGATTCCAGAAGATGATCTAGAATTGGGTCAATTACGTTTATTAGAAGTGGACAATCGAGTGGTTGTACCAGCCAAAAGTCATCTACGTATTATTGTAACATCTGCTGATGTACTTCATAGTTGGGCTGTACCTTCCTCAGGTGTCAAATGTGATGCTGTACCTGGTCGTTTAAATCAAATCTCTATTTCGGTACAACGAGAAGGAGTTTACTATGGTCAGTGCAGTGAGATTTGTGGAACTAATCATGCCTTTATGCGTGCGCCCGGAAAGATAGGCCGACTGCTGAGCCCACTCTGGCTCAGCCGCACCACCCTGGGTGCGAGCCACCCGAGAAGCAAGCTATTACAGCGAGCGGCTGGAGCAGTATGGAGCCGAGGAGCAAGGCAGTAGATAAGATAGAAGAAGGGGTCAGGCTCCCGGTGGAGCAGAGGATACGGTTAGGATAACGAACTTGAAACGCGGAGCCCGAGCGTCCGGCGAGCGAGTGGTTAGTGGCCAATAGCGCCCTAGTTGATGGCATTCCTCTCTGCGGCTGGCACTCGAGGAACCACGGGGCACTCCATACAGAGCAAACAAGTCTTAGGGATGAGACGCCCGCGCAAGGACCTCAATTCTCATTAGGAGGTCGAACCAAGGACCTATGGAAGTCGGGGCTAGCCCGTCCCCATGGGCAACGCAACAGTGTCCTGAGGGAGGAGTTTAGAGGCCTTATAGTAGCACGGACTTCTTTTTCTTTCTAGGTCATGCGAAGGGGGCCAGTCCAAGATCGTACTGTTCCTCTACAAAGACAACAGACGCTCTCAACGGCTAGGCGCCACTCTCTTTCTGAGTTATTCCAGCTTCTTCATGATTTCGTGCCGCGGTGAACAAACAAAACAAAAAAGAGGGCCATCTCAGCGGAAGGAGAAGGACCTGCAACGGCAGAGACTACTGACCCTATTCTTGTTCCTAGCCGTCTTTTACGAGTCCGGAAAGCCTCCTCAGAGGGATCCTCAAAATAGAATAGAGAAGGGCGGGCAGGGCTCCCGCAAGAGCCTCCCCCCTCTTCCCGGTCAAGATAGATGGGAAGGAGCCCTATCAAGGCCATAAACAGTCTCTTTATTTATGTACGTACACCTTTGTTTCAGGGTGGGGCCGCCCTTCCTCCTGCTAATCCGGCCATTTCCGAACCTGTCTTTCTCATCCCATTCAATGGAGGACTTTTCAATTCTTGCGATTCCCAGCCCCCTTAGCTTATTATTTTATATATATCTATATTATTATTTTATATATATCTATATATATTATTTATAAAGGGTTCCGCTCGGCTAAATAGGCTCAATGATCTCTTTCTTCGCTTCGATAGGCCGGTACGGCGCTCCGCGTGGTTATATTCATACATGTTCCGACTCGCCGGTCATTATGGATCTAGTGGCATGGCGGGGCAAAAGAAAGGGGGAGGGGGAAGCAACTACGAAGCTTCGTAGACTCGACAAGTCGCTCCGCTTATAGAATATAATGAAGCAAGCTAGCGCCTCTCCTAGTAGCGAAGGAAAGGGTCAGGAAAGGAGCAGAGAAGGGGTTGGATTTCACCTATGATCAGATCAGTGGGCAACCATAGTTGACTTTTTTCGTAGTGTTGTTAACGTTGTTGAAAGCTCATTACTTATTTAAGTAGGCCTCGCCTTTCGGAGCTGCTCCCAGCTCACACTATGGTGGAGGAGGTGCCGTGAAGATCTAGGAGTGTGAGCAGTACGAGCTGAAAGGCTCCCATACTGTTTGGAGGGCAGGGGGCATAGATGCCAAACAAACCTGACCCCTATCTATCGTCGTAGAAGCTGTTCCTAGGAAAGATTATGGTTCTCGGGTATCCAATCAATTAATCCCCCAAACCGGGGAAGCTTAAGCGGAAATGAAAGGGTAGGGTGAGGGAAAAGAAAAGGGGGGAAGCAACTCAATTTAAGGCTTCGCTCCCAGATCGCTTCGTGAGCTCATTTAGTAGACAGCGAGTGTGCGCCCCTTTAGAGAAGAGATAGGGGCGAGTACTACACGAGCTCGTAAGTAAAGTACGGAACGAGCCTTGTCTACGAAGCAGAGCGACCTCGTCTTGCTTGCTTCTGGCGAAGCTTCTCGCACTGGATAATAGGCATGGCAGGAATACGACTTTTTAGGTCGACCACTACACTACATAGAAGCGATAGCGAAGCCAAGCCGTATAAAGGCGAGCAGCCCTTATAGCAATAACAAACGGCCTACTTATAGCCCTTCCCAATTTCCAGTAGTAAAGTTTAAGCAGGATAACCCCCTCTCTATTCTTCTCTTCATGTATGTGGGCTGCCTGCCCCGTCCCGAATAGACGAACAGGAACAAGCTGAAGAAGCGAGAGAGATTTGAGATTCCGTAAGTAAATGATACTTTCTGTTTTGTCGAGAGGAAGGACCAAAATGCCTAAACAAGACAAGAACCAACTATATGCTTAACACAAACAGGTCCTCCCTCTAGCACACGGGGATCGGCCCTACGCACCGGGGACGAAGCGTAGAGGTCACTTTAGCTTGTTGTACCGGAGTGGTTCATCGTCAAAAGAACAACAATGGCTTGTAGCATTTCCTATTGATTTGTCTAGGGGATGGGATGTAAAAGAAGGCTTTATCGTCTAAAGGCAGGGGTGAGCTTTCTCACTATACCTCGCTCTTCTTTTATCCCGCCTGGTTTCTTATTCCTGTTACGTAAATTTCGTACGTAGACAGTTAGTTGCTCTGACTAGTTTTTTAGTGCAAAAAAGGACCAACGACGACCCTATCCTAAAGGAGAAGAAGGAGTAGGAGCAGAGCGGAGAATCTTTTTTGATTCCAGCCGAGAAGACTAGTAAAAGGAAGGATCAAGAATGTTATATATTTCAGGAGCTAGATCAGTTGCCGATGAACAAGTCAGAATTGCCTCAACAAAAATAGATGGAATTGGGCCTAAAAAAGCCATTCTGGTTCGTTATCGATTAGGTATCAGTGGGAACATAAAGATAAAAGAATTAACTAAGTATCAGATCGACCAAATTGAACAAATGATAGGTCAAGATCATGTTGTTCATTGGGAATTGAAGAGGGGAGAACGAGCAGACATCGAACGATTCATTTCTATTTCTTGTTATCGTGGAATTCGTCATCAAGATGGATCACCCTTACGCGGTCAACGAACTCATACTAATGCTAGGACTTGTCGCAAGCAAATTCGGAAATAAAAGAAGTCTACCGAAAGCCTTGGTACTTGTCTGATCAATCACACTGATAGCTTCAATAGTTCACTGAAATTTTGATTTGGGGATTTCACCGGTTACTAATCCAGTATCGGTATAGTAGGCCTCCTTGGCCACTCCACTAGTGGCTCGGCTTCGCCCTAGAAGCTACTGCTTACGCCTCTCTAGGCTTCGCTATCGCTCATGACTGGTATATGGATCTCTCTATGTAGTGGTGGCCTTCTAGAAGCTTCGCCAGAAGCGACTAGTCGCTTCCCGAATGCCCCTTTCCTTCGCTACTAGGAGAGTCGCTAGCTTGCTTGCATTCTAGAAACGGTAGCTTCCGCGCCCTTCCTGCCTACTGAAATAGATGTGAATGATCGTGACAGCTCTCAAAATCCTATTCAGTCTGATTAGATATGTCACTGAAAGAAAGTGATTCTGTTCCCTCTCTTTTTTTTTAGGATTCCGAGGATGGGCCGGCCCATCCTAACATCATTTATGAGGAGCCGGACGACAAAGCCTCCTCCTCAGATAAAGATGTCTCCGACGCAACTCTCCCGGCAATCAAAACTTTCTC
>BQNB010060685.1:21413-36821 GCA_026074375.1 Tanacetum coccineum
TGCATTTATATGGTCACGAATGGCAGTCACAGAAGGGTCGTCCATTTGATAACTTTGCAATGAGGGTTGTATTGAAACTGGCAGAAGGTTTATAGATTTCAATGGGAGAAAAGGCAACAGCTTGAGCACCATTAAAAGTAGAGGGTTATTTAGGAGTAGAATAATAGGTAAAATTGGTTTAATAGGAGGCTTGGTAACAGCATGGGAAGAAGAGGAATTACCAGCAAGAATAGAAGAAAAAGGAGGCCATGAGGTTACTATGTATCTTAACCAAGAGGAGACTAAAATCAAAGGAAATCTCGTGTGATGACTTATGAACCGTATGAATCAAAAGGAGGTGGTTGTCCCCTGGTTCCAATAGCATTCCATACTTTCCTTGTGAATATAAATAACTAACTGATCTTGGGAGCTCAGACTGAGGGTTCGGTGCTTCGGTTTGCTCTTGAGAAGGTATGGATGAAAGAACTTCCGGAAGCTGTAAGTAGAAGGCAAGGTAAATAAAAAAGAAGAGCTAAGCGCATCGAGGTACGAAGTGCTTTGAGGGGAGTCTTGAAGGCAGCTAGGCTAGTTAAAATCCTTTCTTTCCTTGCGCAAAAAATTGATTGTTCTATTGGAAATCCTCTACTCTCGTCGAAGGAAGAGGTTTTTCCATTCTTCTTCTGCCCACAAATCTGGTCTTGCAGGAGTGGTTCTTTGAGAAAGAAGTTACCTTGGCTAATTAAACAGTCTCTACAATGCCTTATTTCTGCTTAATATCTTATTCACTAAGCACTACTTATCCTTTTCGTTCTCCCTAGTGTTAGATTCAGAATTGCTACAGGAAGAAAGATCCTTCCATTGATCTTTGACTTGTTTACTCAGACAAGAAGGTATTAGACTTTTTACCTTACCACTATTTAGAATATAGCAAAGTGCCATGCCTGCTATTCTTTGTGTTGCCTCATAAAAGGGAGGGCCTTACTGGGTTATTAACTCCTACCATCCCGGTGCTTTTGCTTTTTCTCATGTGTCAACGACTGTAAGGGAATCGCAATAAGGATACCCGTTTGTAAGCTTTCCCAGAAGCTTCTTCATAACTAAACAATCCTAATACTTAGTCAGATTAGTATGTGGTCGTTCGCACTTTGCCTAGTGTTACGAGGAAAGAAAGTTTCCCTTCCTTGATCCCTTTGCTTGTTTACCAGACAAGAAGGATTAGACTTTATACCATACCACAAATAGACTATAGCAAAGAGCCAATGCCTGCTACTCTTCGGCTGCCATAAAGAGAGGGGGCTAACCGGGTATTAACTCCTCCCATCCTGCTATGCTTTTTCCTTCCCACTGTAAAGGGAGGATACCCGTTTGTAAGCTTTTCCATAGCTTCCTTCACTAACAAACAATCCTAATCTACTTAGTTGATTAGCTATTGGTCGTTCACTTAGCTTAGTGTTAGGGTTTTGAGGCCAGCCCCTTGTTCCCTTAGTGCTTAGACCTTAGCCTACTAGCTAATCGATTAACTACAATCCCACTTCAAAGCAAGAAATCTCAATACTCTTCCAGGTGGTGGACCCGCTTCATCCATATAACCTTAAGCGGGATAGGTGGGAGTAGAGACAGTGGATCTAATTTCCCTAGCATTATCCTACCGACCCATACCTTTCTCGACCGAAGCCATAAGTAGTAGTTTAACGCTTGATCGAAGCGGCAGTTACCAGGAAAGAAGATCTGAATTGGGGCTCGGGGTCACGTATAATAAGATCCGAAATCTCTACTGGTTGTTTCGATCCACTAAGTCACGAGTACAAACGTGGCTTTCTATCTTCCATACCAGCTCATCCTTCAAAACCTCTAACCCTTGCAAGATGCTCTTCCAAGATTGAGAAGTCGCCTATCCAACTAGCGGAACAGCCCTGACATTTCTTCAATGCATCTCCTTTCGGATTCTTCTATGTCAACCTAGCATTTCGAAACGAACAACTCCAGCCAAACTAGCAATTGGACAGGTCCCAGCTTACTAAGGAAATCGGCTACATTCTCCCGGAAATAAAGAGGGATGCCGGATGTAGAACCCGCTATCGAAGAAGACAACTCCCATCTAGGTCAATGGAAGTCAATCGATCTCGAAAACAGAGAAGAAAGCAGCATCCCGCTCAATGCAAGTAGGGAGAACCCGTTCTTTATCTTGTTTCATCAGCAAATGTGGCAAACGGTGGTCTTATCCTCTTTTACTTATACAAACAAGATATCTGCTAAAGTAAAGGCGAGTAAATAAAGTAAATAAGAAAAAATCTTTATGAAAGCAAGTCCCATCGAGTGGAGTCAAGGCATGCCTTAAGGTAGCGACTGACTTTTTCAGGTGAGATGGTTCAATAGTAGATTAGATAAAGGCTCTTGCTACTTCCCACGGGGGGAGGAAAGTCAATAGCGTAGATAAGGAAGTGGCTATTCTTGTTTGTTCATGACTCCGCCGCGCTCCTATTTCATGGAATAAGCGCCTTTTCTCTTACAGATAAAAGAAATGGATTTCTTTTGGCTAGCTCGAAGGAAAGAAAAGAGCGCTATAAAAGAAAGAGTGCCTCGAGAATATTTTTGATTTTTTCTGAATGTAGAGGAAGCATTCGATGCATCATAAAAAAAGTACAGCTGCCAAAGCCCCTTACCAGCGGGGCTCCCGAGATATTCTATGATCAATGGCTTTGTGGTTGTCACAAACTGGATTAGAACCAGCACCTCTAGGAGAAAAAGGTAGGCTCAGTGAACTACCATTCATTCTAATCGCGAATTTGTTTACCCGGTTCCTTAGGAGCAAAGATAGGACAGCGAACTACCATTCATTATGATCGCGGACTTTGTTTTACCCGGTTCACCTTGCGGCGTAAAGGGTACATCCGGAGTCACGGTCGCATGGACCTACCTTTACCTTGCTTAGAGCTAGACCAGATGCTGAAGTAACCTTGTTCACTAATTGGTCTTAGATGCTACCAAGACGATATCTCACTAGATTCGATCCGGTATCTTTACAAATTGATTAAGATTTCGTCTCTATTCATACTTAGTCCGCGAGCAATCTACGTCTTTGTGATCTTGTATATTTTGCTTTTCTCACCGACATCTTATGTACTTCCCACTCTTCGCTTGTTTGAATACAAATGCCGCTACAAGTGGTATAGTTCATTCTTGTGTGTTGGACGAAAGCGTAGAAAGAGGCTTCTGGATAGCAGGTTTAAACTCAATATATATATTAATATATAATTATAAAATGATATCTAATATCATAAACAAGTGTATAAAAACCAGCAATCAGCTTAATACGAGTAAGGATCGTAGTTTAGAGCTTTCCACGAGGCGCGTTTATCCCCAACGAGGGCTGGACATGGTAAATCGTTACGACATCGAGGATTTGAGTTTGAAGGAAGGAATTGGTTTTACGCATTCTTGGGACAGTGGAAATGTCAGATTAGATAATAACGGACTATAAATGTTTAAGAAAAATCACTTCGGAATCTACTGAAAATTATAACGCCAGATAACGAGACCCGATAACGACCGAAACACTAAAGGGGGAGAAAAACCTTATACCATATGACTCTCACCTAACACTCGCAAGCCTTATCGTAAGAATTTCTATTGCTTTCCACTAAAGACTTACTCTGGGGATATCCTAATCTTAACGCAGGTACTTGACAAATGCACTAGCGTAAATATCCCGCGACGCTTCCGTCTTTCTATATACCACAAAATAACGAGTCAAACAAAATCCCTACGTCATCACCCGGACCGCTTCTTTATCTAATAAGGATCTCAGTTCTTACCAACTAGAACCTCATACGATAAATATGGCTTCGTATATCCTCGTTTCTCACCTCAAGTAATAATAGATGGGTAACTAAGATATTGTTTATTAAAAAAGCAAAAATATATTTTTCTTGATAATGTTTGGAGATACTATTTTCATGATCCTCCAAATAAACTTAGAGTCTAAACTAATATTAAATTATTTAGAAAATATTAAAACGATTATGAAAAATTTACTCTATCAAAAATATTTCGCACTTTGACTGTAATAAAGAACAAATAAGAAACACAACAAACTAAGCACTATGGAAAAATAGCACCGAAATAAGCATTTTGCACAGCTTAGAATCGCACTTGTCCCCTTGGGCCTCCACAACACTCTCCACCTTACTCTCTAGACTACCATAGAACCTTGGGGTCAGATACGCAACATACAAGACCAAGGGCGCACAAGTGCGAAGAGGTGCTGTGCTGTATATCTCTAGGGGACCCCTGTATAACCGCAACTTACGGTCACCGGCGTCTCTGATGTCTTGCGAACCCGGGACACAAGTGTCTTCCACTGCTTTTCTTTGACAAACTCATAACTGCTATGTTTGATTGCAGGGCGCGCGTTAGCGCTTTACTAATAAGATAGAAGGGGCTTTTCTTGTTTAGTAAAGTCTCGCTTTTTGATAGGAGTAGGTGCGGCAGGGCACTCTTCATTCGAAACTAATGAATGTCAGGTCGGGGCTTTCTGCCTTGTTATCAAAAAGGGGGTTGGGTAAAGCAAACTCCCTCCTTGGACGAGCACGGGCTTAGTCAAGTAGAACCGGGTTGCGCTGCTGGATGCTCCGATCGAAAAGAAATCAGTGGGGCCATGCCGGTACGACTGAATATGCGTTAGAAAGGTCAATCCCTCCCCTACGACACAAAAAAAAGCGGGCCGAACTTCTAACAGCCCGCCCGCTTCCATAGAACAATATCGTGGCAACGTAGACCTAAGTGAAGTGGTCATATTGGATCCTTGGGAACCATCACAAGTACGGCCGACATCTATTTATTTAAACGAGAATGCCGTGTCGTCCAGCGGAGCCTAGAAGAAGATGACTCGCGCAGACAGCTGACTCCTTTTCAATAGAAAAGAATAGCCAAACCAGCCCAGCTGGCTGGTCAATCTCAGAAAGAAGATAGGCCGGCAAACCGGAGACGTACGACCACGGTCCCGACCTTACCAGCACCGGGGGTGTACTAATCAATGAACCCCCGAAACCTACTTTCTTTTCTGACAAAATCAACCAAGCCTAACCGGTCACGACATGTTGTTGATATTGATTGAGTTGGAGGGACTTTCGATTACTTCATCCATCCATAAACCTAGACCCCGATAACCTTCGTAACCAAAGCGTCACGACAACATCCAAAGGTCACCCTTGGATTCTTAGGGGGGCAAGGAAGAGGCTGTTATGTTAGTTGTAGCGCGCCTTCCCTCTTTATAACACTTCGGAAAGATTTTTCAGTCTTTTCTTATGATGACCTGGTCGAGAGAGTACGATACATCGGTGTAAAAGATTGATCCCTTTGGATCTTGGTCCATGATGGCCTTTTGATTAATAGAACTGGAAGAGGAGGAAAAGAAATAGCTTATGATGACCATCTATTTGAGTCGATCATTTCGTAGATCTAATTCAAGTTTTTTTTGATGCAGTGGAAAGGCCTTAAAATCTGAAGTTTGACGCTTAAAGGAAGAAATGTTCTTGGTGGATGCAGGACTTGCGACCGCCAGAATGAGTATGCAGGATGCGCCTAAAGGAGTTCCAATCAACCGAGCCACCAGGTTTGAGAATAAGGTGGGATCCCTGGATCTAGTGGCCAGCGAATCACTGATCAAAAAGCAGATTTTTTTTAGATTCTTCATGGATCTAGTGACCGGTGAATCATTGATCAAAGAGCGAGCTGCCGCCAGGTTTAATGATTTGGTGGGATCCTGTAGTGGCTGGTGAACCGCTTCTTCTTCTTCCACGAAGATTCACACAAAACCGAGCTTGGATGGAACTGAACAAGATTTGGCGAACGGGTCAAAGGCTTTTTTATTGATAAAGTAAAAGGAGGTTATTCAGTAGCCATCGCGGGTTTCATTACTTTTATTCCATTCTGTCTTCTCATAAGAAGAGGAAGGATATCGAATGATCAATTCACCATTGAGAGCATTAAGCCCAAAAGGACGAATATTGTGGTGTTCTAACAGCAGCAGTCAAACGGGGGCGTGAATGCGAGATGCCAGCGGAAAAGAAAAGGATAGAAGCTGGAGACTGGCCTATATTCCTACTAATGTGATCCCCATTACTTCAAATATGTTCTACACTACGATATATTGCTCTGATGTTTTTACAATTATCTTTTTTGAAGCAGATAGTTCACAGTGCTCATTCTATCGATACTGGGAAATAAAAAAAAATAATGTTTACACTCAATTTTCATTACGAAGATGTATCACGTCAGGATCCGTTGCTCAAACCGAATCACGCCAACGTTATGGAAGTTCCTGGATCGTGTAAAATAAGAGTAGTACCAAAGGCAGCACCTTCTGATTTCATAATCAAAAATGGAAAATTGGCTATGGAGATTCCGTGCGGTCAGAAATTAATACAGACACAAAGGGCTTCGACAGGAAAGTCGTTTCGATCCAATCCATTCTTGGGGTCAAATAAAGACAAAAAAGGATATGTAAGTGACCTAGCACGGCAAAGCACTCTCCGAGGGCATGGAATGTCTCATTTTTTGGTAAGAATCTCCGCAGTAATGTCTCTGTTAGATTTTCCGGTCGAAATACGGGAAAAGTCCATTCAATTCTTGATGGAAATGGAGTTTTGCGAATTCTCCCCGGAACTGGAAGATCATTTCGAGATCTTCGAACATATTCGAGGGTTCAATGTCACTATTGTAACTTCGGCCAACACACAAGATGAGACTTTACCACCGTGGAGCGGCTTTTTTCAAAAAGATGAGGGGGAAAGTCAGTAAGATGTCGGAGAAGCAAAATATACGAGATCACAAACGTAGATTGCTCGCGGCTAAGTATGAATTGAGACGAAAGCTTTATCAATTTGTAAAGATACCGATCGATCTAGTGATATATCGTCTTGGTAGCATCAAACCAATAGAACAAGGGTTAGCTCTGCAGCTGGTCTACAAGCAAGGTAAGTAGGTCCATGCGACCGGACCCGGATGTACCCTTTAGCCGCGAGGGGAACCGGGTAAACAAAGTCGCGATCAGAATGAATGGTAGTTCGCTGGGCCTGTCTTTTGCTCCCAGAGGTGCTGGTTCGAATCCAGTTTGTGACAACCACAAAGCCTTTGATCATAGAATATCTCGGGACCCCCGCTGGTAAGGGGCTCTGGCAGCTGCACTTTTTTTTTATGATGCATCGAATGCTTCCTCTGCTTTCAGTAAAAATAAAAAATATTCAAAAGAAAAAAGATTCTCGAGGCACTCTTTCTCTTATAGCGCTCTTTCCTTCCCTTCGAGCTAGCCGGAAGAAATCCATTTCTTTTATCTGTAAGAGAAAAGGCGCTTATTCCATGAAATAGGAGCGCGGCGGAGTCATGAACAAACAAGAATAGCCACTTCCTTATCTACGCTATTGACTTTCCTCCCCCCGTGGGAAGTAGCAAGAGCCTTTATCTAATCTACTATTGAACCATCTCACCTGAAAAAGTCAGTCGCTACCTTAAGGCATGCCTTGACTCCACTCGATGGGACTTGCTTTCATAAAGATTTTTTCTTATTTACTTTATTTACTCGCCTTTACTTTAGCAGATATCTTGTTTGTATAAGTAAAAGAGGATAAGACCACCGTTTGCCACATTTGCTGATGAAACAAGATAAAGAACGGGTTCTCCCTACTTGCATTGAGCGGGATGCTGCTTTCTTCTCTGTTTTCGAGATCGATTGACTTCCATTGACCTAGATGGGAGTTGTCTTCTTCGATAGCGGGTTCTACATCCGGCATCCCTCTTTATTTCCGGGAGAATGTAGCCGATTTCCTTAGTAAGCTGGGACCTGTCCAATTGCTAGTTTGGCTGGAGTTGTTCGTTTCGAAATGCTAGGTTGACATAGAAGAATCCGAAAGGAGATGCATTGAAGAAATGTCAGGGCTGTTCCGCTAGTTGGATAGGCGACTTCTCAATCTTGGAAGAGCATCTTGCAAGGGTTAGAGGTTTTGAAGGATGAGCTGGTATGGAAGATAGAAAGCCACGTTTGTACTCGTGACTTAGTGGATCGAAACAACCAGTAGAGATTTCGGATCTTATTATACGTGACCCCGAGCCCCAATTCAGATCTTCTTTCCTGGTAACTGCCGCTTCGATCAAGCGTTAAACTACTACTTATGGCTTCGGTCGAGAAAGGTATGGGTCGGTAGGATAATGCTAGGGAAATTAGATCCACTGTCTCTACTCCCACCTATCCCGCTTAAGGTTATATGGATGAAGCGGGTCCACCACCTGGAAGAGTATTGAGATTTCTTGCTTTGAAGTGGGATTGTAGTTAATCGATTAGCTAGTAGGCTAAGGTCTAAGCACTAAGGGAACAAGGGGCTAGCCTCAAAACCCTAACACTAAGCTAAGTGAACGACCAGCAGCTAATCGACTAAGTGGATTAGGATTGTTAGTGAGTGAAGGAAGCTCTGGGAAAGCTTACGAACGGGTATCCTTTGATTCCCTTTACAGTGGGAAGGAAGAAGCGTAGCGGGACGGGAGGAGTTAATACCCGGTTAGCCCCTCGCTTTATGGCTTAGAAGAGTAGCTGGCATTGGCTCTTTGCTTTAGGGACAGTCGATCAAGGGGATGACGGAAGATGGCATCAAATCCACGGCGTAAAGGCTTGGATGACTTTATTTAGGCCATGGCACTCTTTTCAATGGCAAGGACAGCTTTTGTCGTTTTTTGACTAAAGACATTCAATTTCGATCATTACTCCAGATTCCGTAATCCGACGTGAACTTGCACGACTGAGCTGCGCTGCGTTTGCCTAGCTGGGTGAAGGACGTAAAGGAAGAGGGCCGGCAAGTTACTTCTTTTTGATTCCCAGATGCATTGAAATAACAAATAAGCATAAGCAGTAAGCAGCGAGGATCACAGAGAGAAGGTGATTCACGGTGAAGTATTAATGGGAGACCAACTCCGGGTACTGGTAATAGACTTTCTTACAGGTCTCATATCCGAAGCTCGAGTAAAAGTGGGAGGAATTGCTTTCGAAGTTCTTCTAGTTCGACGAGAGCCAGATATTTGTTATATCCATGTTTATCTTACTATACTACTTTATATTAGATATTCAAAGATGGTCACTCTATTCTTTTAGCTATTCACTCACTGCACACTAATAGAATCTAAACACTTTCAAAGTGTGGTGGATTTCGTATTAAAGGTAGGTTGGCTGCGCTTGGGTCTCCTTCTCTTGTGTGCGTCTTAACTATTTCTTATTGAAAGGACAGGATCAGTATGACCTCTGGCTCAAGGCCCTTAGGCTGAGCCCATTCATTTCATCCAGCCTCTCCCGAGCTCTAGCTCTTTCATTCCTCTCCTTAACAGTCGAGCTCTTACTATTATCATAGTTGATGAGCTTTGTAAACCTGACATAGTATTCGTGAATTGTTTCTCCTTTGTTTTGACGGAAGTGTTCAAATTCATCATACAATTATTCACGTTCATCTTTTGTTAACTCAGAACCTTCGAGGAGCATCTTCACATTATCCTAAATGTATTTGGCATCAGTGTAGTAATTAATGAGTGTGTAGATGTCTTTTGGTAAGCCTTGAAGTATAATATTCATTGCACGAATGTCAACTTTAAACCTTTCTTTTCTTCTGGCGTAAGATCAGTAAAGACTCTATCCCATTCTGGTCCTAGATGAAGTGTACCTTCAGTACCTTCAGCAAGTGTTTCTCTGAACGTTCCCATCTTAAATGGACCTTAATCAATTGACTTAAGTATTTTTACCCCATTATCTTTTTCCAGACAGTACAAACGAATACGTTATTGCCAAGAATCAAAGTCAGTCCTATCGAGCATTGGTGGGCGGGTATCAGAACTGACACACTGGATATCTTCAGAAAGATTAGCCATCATGTTTGATTGTGAAATGATATGATTTGATCGTTCAATGATTAGTGAGTGTATGTTAAAAGTGGTGAAGTTAAACTAGGTGTTTTATTGTTTTGGTTTGTTAAGTCTTAAGTTTGAAAGTAAGAAAAATTGTCCAAGTGTCCAAACAGTGTCTCAAACCGCTGCCAAGTGTGTCAAACCGCTGTCTAGACAAACCGCTGTTAAGAAGAAGAAATTAACCCCAAACCGCTACTAGTAAACCGCTATAAACAAACCGCTACGAATAGAATGTTAGTAAACCGCGACGAAGGGAAATACTACCAAATCGCTTCCGAAAAACCAAACCGCCAGAGGTTCGATTAGTAAACCGCTATGGGGTTTAAATCTTCAAAACCCTATAAGCAAACAGTTATGGTAAACCGCTACCAAGTCAAACCGCCAGTAGTAAACAACTATGAAGAAAAAACTAGTAAATCGCTACGAAGACTAATTACCAAACCGCTGCCAAGGAATCAAACCGCCATGGTTTCGTTTCCTAAACCATCGTGAAAAATAATTATCTTCGAAACCTGTAAACCGCTACCTTCAAACCGCCGTTACTAAAAGACAAACCGTTGTCCCTATCTATCTGTCAAACCGCTATCAAATAAGACAAACTGCTACGCTAATAGGACAAACCGCTAACAGTACTATCTGACAAACCGCCAGTACAGTGTATTATCATTGTCAAACCGCTGCGATAAACACAAAACAAAATACCAAACCGCTGGCTTGAAAAACCCTTTTGAACATTTTGCTTGGATTCTTTTGCACAACTAAGTACTAGAAGACTATAACAACTAGAAATACCTAAACTTTAACATTACAAACATCAAAATCTAGGAAAAATTGAAGAACGAGCCAAGAACTTAGGAAAGTACAAATATTGATCTAAACCAAGCAACAAAAGGCACATACACACGATCTAATCATCCCATGAGCTCTGATACCAATTGTAGGATATTGAATATCATAACACAATGGAAGATTTGAGGGTTAGACGAATCTTAGAGAGAGAAAGTAGGAGAGAAACTTTTTAGTGAGAGAAAATGGAATACTTGTATAATGAAATGAGTAACCACCTCTTCCATTAGATGGAAGAGGCTTATATAGTGTGTACAAAACCAGCCCAATGGCCATGAAAATGGGCTTACACGTTGGGTTTATTACCCGGCCTATTACCGTATGTCATACGCTTTACATTAAACTACGAGCTAAGATAAACGGTAAAATACACGGGGTGACCGAGTCTTTTTCTTGTAACTAACAGCTGGTTTATCTCGTTTCTTCTCCGATCATTGAGCAAACCAGGGGAGTATTAGTTTCTCTCGTCTTTTATTTATTTTCCCTTTCTTGTTTTTCGGGTACTTTTAGAATATTGAGAACAATGTTCAACTTAAGTGTATGGGGGTAATAAAATTCTTAGAAACTATTCTTTCACTTGCATTTGCTTTGTCTTTAAATCGATGTGTAATATACCGAAACATAGTTTAGGACGGTAATTTTGATCCAAATTAAAAAAAAATATGGCATATATCGGTGAAACTGTAGTATTAGAAGCGTCTTATAGATAGGAGTTATATGACTAGCACAAAAACCCTACCACTCAAAAATTATACCCCCAAAATGTGATGTTCACCCTGAGATCTGTAGGAATAAAAACATTCATCTTTAATCCTTATGAGAGTGAACCGATAATATATTAAATTCTAAAATTTGCTTTAATGATGCATCCCGAGACTGCTAGTGAGATCGCATTTGTGTAATTATGATTTGCTAAATGATAAAAGAGATTAAAACCGTTGGGGTTGCGAAATAAAGACACTCAGGAAGAATAGTGTACTTATTTTGAAACTGGGACGAAACGTATTGCTTTAGTACAACCTTTAGTACGAATGTTGTATTTACTCAAAAATACATTTCAAAACAAAAAACTGTTACTTAAATCATGACAAATTTAGGTAAAATGTTAAGTAATGAAGGCCCCACAAATAACTGCTGGCCAATCAGGCTGTGACACATAGCCATGTCCCCCACCTTAACATGTGCCCCAGAGGCACATGTTAGAAAAACCCTTATGATAAATGGCTAATAGCCGTTACTTTGGATTTATAAACAAATAAGATGTAATTATTGGCTAATGGTACACAAAAGAATTTTCCATAAACTGATGTTTCACCAATAAAAGATATTTTAATCAATTTTCTTTCTTTCTTTTAAATTTGCATCTTCCTTTGAATTGTGAAAAAGTTTTTGAAGGATCTATCATTCCCCTTAATTATTTTGAAGTGATTGTTTAGTTGTGTGGCACAACTTTATGAAATTTGGAATGAATGGCAAATCCAAAGTCGCTTCTAGTAATTGAGTTTGAGTAAACTTCAAGCAAGGTACTTTTATTTATTTTTTTGGAAATTATCTCTATTCTTTTAAAAATACAAAAAGATGAAAAATAGGATTCTCATAGCACGCGTGATCTTGCCTTTTTCTCCTTTATTTGTCATGAAATTCTCACGTAGCCTTCATAGCCATGTTAAATTATTAGATTGCAAAAGAACGTGTCACTTGAATAAAACGTTATTCAAAGGAATGAACCATTTTAGACTTTTGGTTGGTCACCATTTAGCTATATTTTGTACTACTGTTTTATGAATACGTAATATAATTCAACTGTACCATTTTATCACATTAGAGTGTTCAGTCTCATTTCTTTGCTGAGTTTTGCTTTAGTTTGAGCATTCGGCCTGCTTGCATATGTGGGGAAGTATCAATCGCCATTATTAATACATTTGTTATTTAGGTACACTAAATCATCATGAAATGACACAGAGATTACTGATTAGTAAGACATCTAATTTTCTCATAATATATCTAGTGTTCAAACATCACTATATACACTAGACATATTTGTGAGTGGATAGAAAATGTCAAAAATAGTCATGAGATACTAACCGCGTATATACAAGTAAAAGACTTGTCCTCGTTATGTGTTATGTAACCTGAATTTACAAAAGATCGTCCTTTTTATCTAGTTCCATTAACTTATAATGCCTGAGCAAAGTCATTTCTAATACGGTTACATGTTTACTTGTAGATAAAAGTTGGATTTTTTTTAATAAAAAAAAATCAAAAAAACTAGATAATCAGAAAACATTATCAAATTCAAACTTTTCTAAGAAAATGGAAAATCAACTTTTTTAAATATATAAACATGATTACAGAAAATGTAAAAAAGTGGAATTTGTACTTTTCTATGTTTTCCTGAATATTTTCCCAAATAACCCTACTTTTCTAAAAAAATTATGATATAAGGCTGCCCACTGCAAGGGTCGGTCGCGATATGTACTTTTCAGTGCCACATCAGTTTTTTTTCTTGGTGACTTACATGCGACCTTTTGCCACTATAAGGCAACTCAGTCATGCCGAAGAATCACCAAGAAATAATTGATAATCGCAAAGACTATTTCTAAACTTTTCAGTGCCACAAAAATCAGTATATTTTCATTTCTTCGGTGACTTACATGCGACCTTTTGCCACTATAAGGCGACTTTTTTTTTTCTTTTCATTTTCAATTTTTTAACAACAAATTTAAATTTCATTAAAATTAAAAAACATTACATAATAATTCAAATAAAATTAAAACATTACAATAATAAAATGACTAAACTATTATTAATTTGCCTTATTCCAAACGTGTTCCACTAAATCGGCTTTTAAGCTTAGATGAGTCGTTTTGTTGATTATCTCCTGAGTAACTTGCATCGATTCTTCATGTGTTCTTATGGCATCACCATCACGGTGTTGTTCATTTGAAAAAAAATCGGGACTTATCGCTTCACCGTTGTCATGAATTATCATATTATGCAATATGATGCATGTGTACATTACATCCGATAGTCTACGTCGCGACATCCCTCGAGCCGGATATTTAATTTATCCTTCCACCTCGTCGTTTAGAAAATCAATAGACACCAAAAGCTCGTTTCACCTATTTCCCCTTGCTGCTATTACGTGCTTTTTCTTTATTACAAGTATTCGTTGTATGAATCATTCGTACCCCGGGATTTTATTAATTGAAATTAAATAAAACGGTCCATCCCTTTCGGATATATCCCGTCCTAAGATAATATCCCCTTTTTATAAGTGCACGGCTGTTAGCCATGAATGGAACATCCGGCGCTCTCCAATTGAGATCATTGAAAATAAGGATTGACGTAAAAACGTTCAACGTCCGTTATTCATCCCGGAGAACAGACAAAGAACGCTAGTCAAATCCATAAATCTTGGATTGCTATCGCTTTTCAAGTAAAATGAAAATAGATTTCTGGCCCCGGATCACCCCCAAGAGAATTGAGCTCTGTAGCACGGCTGTAGGTCCCCATATAAACAGTATCTAAAGGGCATAAAGTGCTTATTAGTCCCTTTGAATAAATCCAAAGAAACTATGAGAGACGATAACAGTGAATATAGATATTAACGCGGAATATCAATATCTATACCAAGATGAACACAAGAACAAATACTAGAATTACTATTACTATTACTATTTGATTGTAAATACTCAATCAACTGATATCTTTACAATACTATTCTACGTTCCTTTTATAAGCATAAGGAACCCTAAACGCGTTAAGAGATAATGCTTATCTCTTCCTAGATTAACGCTAAGAGATAACTATTACTATAATAACAACAGACTTAACTGTCTGGTCAAACAGTATTAACTTTAATACTGTCACACTTAAGTTAATGCTGGCAGACTTAACTTGCTCTACCAGACTTAACTTCTAAACTAACAGTACTAACTATTCAGCTATCAGTACTAACTATAACTAACAGACTTAACTTTAATACTAACAGTATTAAGTCTGTTTACAATATTTTCCTAACAACGAGTCAAACTAATTGGTTTAATCATTTACTCACACTTATCATCTAATATCTGCAAAGCATTATATACGTCACATTAATCTTTAGATTGTTTGTCTTTATTATATAATTCACGGTATGAGTTATATAAGGGTTTATTTATCATATGTAATATATACAGAATATATTACATACTTTGCGTTACTTTTCAAATTATTTATTTAACCAACCACCAAACTATTACAACTTGAAATCTAAATCTTTTGTCAACGTGTCGCGTTGACGTAACCATTCATCGGGAAACCCAAATTCATTATCCTAGGCTAGTGGGACTTAGCAGTTAAGTTAAGCTGCAACTTCTTGATCGAGCCGCTTCGTCTTCCGTTGTGTCGGGCATATCAGATGCCTATCTGTCAATCGTTCTACAACATCAATGTGAGTTTCATAGCCCCACGTTTTACATGTTTTACATACATTTTTTGGGTGAGAACATGCTTGTTACAAATTCAATTACGTGTTTGATTTAAACTCGCTACGTGCTCATTTACAACTCGTTTGCATACATGTTTACAAAAGCACTTACTTGGTTGAATTTCCATACTCATTCTCACATCTTGCGAGGAGATACAATACTTGGTTTA
>BQNB010060686.1:0-29589 GCA_026074375.1 Tanacetum coccineum
ACATTTCTATCAACTCTCTCACTCCGAGTTAGTTGATATTGAAAAGGTGGCACTCAGCTCCAGCCTCCGATCACTAAAATCAAAGTGCACTATTGAGTCTAGAGCCAAAAGAGATCATCCATAAATCTCATTAGGTCACTTGTCAAATTAAATCTGTTAAGTCGCACAATGTGAATAACAAGATACATACTAAGAGTCTTTCACATTATCCTTGTGATTTTGCTAGAACATCTGAGTGATATCATTCACAATGAAGATGGAAATCCTGCTTGAGCCAACATCAAACAAGCTCATGGTAGGTAACTTGTGAGATTCTTTATGAATCAAACTTGTGACAACTAGAAAGAAACGATGGTGCGATTCTATAAGAATCAAACTTGTTCCAGGAAATGGATCAACGGTTGTTAATGAATTTTTGAAATGATTAACACTCTCGGTGTGTCACAAAAACAATTTTGCAAGTGATACACCGATTGATTTTCAAATCAATTTTCTATATCAATCGGTGAGATAGTAACTCACTGGTTCACTCTTATCGTGTTGTCTGCTTTGAGACGTTCTGATAATGAGAACATGCTGAGTACGATGAATCTAATACTTATGTGTTAGAAAGATTCAATACTACAGCTGGAAATCCTGTCAAGAAGATTCTTCTTAAATTGAATCTATCTGATCACAGGTCGATCCTCACGGATTTGAAGGTTACTCCAACCAAACCTGGGCGAATGACAAAGCCATATTCGTCCCCCTGCTTTATTGCTAACTGTTTTAATGCAGGATACTTAAAGATGGAGGTGGAGGTACCTGATTCCAGCTGACTCACAAGATCTATAGCCACATGCTCATACCCGACCGACAAAACATAAAGACATCATGAAAGCTCAAGTACATGTTTCAAGACTTCCGCTACTCTGATACCGTACGTCTTTCTTGAAGTGACGAAGTGTTAAAGTTAAAGAATTTCAAGAAAGATGCAACATTAAAGCTTTCCAAATCAACAAATCAAGAAAGGTATGAGCATGTCGGTCCAGAAGTCGCAAGTCCACAAGATGGCAAAGTTACAAGATGGCGTAAAGAGATTGTGCTTGGTTGATGATCTCAAGATGCTCAAGATCACAATGTCAAATACAAGTTCAAGGAACAAGCTCAATCCAGAAATCAATGATCACTACAACATATTCACAAGAGAAAGTCAAGAGTACGAGCTAAAGACTAAAGATAAAGCATAGTATGCTAGGTTTAAAGTTTTGTAAAATGGAGTGACCTCCCTTAGGGGGAGATTGTTGGAAACACAAAAAGTGTCGGTCACTTCCAAGTTGTAATAGTCTTAGCTCGTAGTTTATGTAATAATTAGATTAGTAATCTAATCCGACCCAAGACCCATGGGAAGCCCATCATAGCCCATGGGCCGGCCACAATAGGAAGTATATAAGCCCCTCTCCTAGCCTTGGAGAGGGTTGGTTGTTCCATTTGTAATTTTTCATCTTAATACACTTCATCCATTTTCCATTCATTCTCTCTCTAACATCACAACCCACATCTTACTCTTGTTCTTGGTTTGATCATAAGATTACTAGAATTCTACACAAAGTAAACCATCTAACGGACCTCCACACCCAAAGCAACTACGTTGGTTATACGAAGACATGTCAAAGAATTAAACGAATAAGAGGGTAAAGAGAATAAGAATTAAACGATTAGGAGGATAGAGAGGAATATTTATAGATTTTTTAAAATACATAAAGAAAAGAAATTAAAGAAAGAAAAATATTTTTGATAACCGATAGTCAAAAGTGCACGGTAGCTCTCTAGAAAATGCACAAAGAAGCGGAGGAGCGGGTAAGCGCGAAGCTTTTTAAAAACCTTCTTCTTTCGGGTCGAAGTTCGTAAGATTGACCTTCCTTATACATCTCTTATAGTTTGTCTACTAAAGGTGAGTCGATTTGACAATTAACACACAATTATTTTTAATATTAAAATAAAAGAAAATAAAAATAGAAGTATAAAATATTTTTGTATTTTTTATATAAAATAAAATGAAAACTTTCACAGGGAAAGGATCTTCAAGGCTCGAACACGAACAATCCTGTAAAAATCGCTACACCTCTCCCTGACAACGACGCCATTATTTTGATATTCCACAAAAAACCCTCTTAGATTATATTTTTTACTATAATATATATTATTTATTTGATACTAGTATATATATAATTTATATATCACTATATTTATATTATATTTTTTCTTACCTATATAATAGCAAGTTATGAATTAGTTCATGCTGACTTAGGCATGATGACCTAGGGCCTGTTTTTTAAATGCTGACTCAAAGGCAAAATGGGAAAACAAAAATAGACTAGGCAATGGCAAGTGTAAACATCAGGGGTGATAACTATTCGGGACTAATTAACAAACTGGCATAAGAAATAACCCCCTTTGCTACAAATATTGCTATCTATCATTATGCAGTAAACAACTTCCAAAATGTTCCTCTCACAATCGATTCACAGCATTCATAAATAATAACTCCTCTCCTAAAAAATTCTCGGATTTTTTTCTCAATCAATATACATCAAAATTCGTCCAAAATTCTTATATTTATCTTGTCTCTTTTATTCATACGCAGAATCATTCTCAATCACATATGCCTGGCTTTATAGTATTTGTGAAGCCAGAAATTTTAAATCAATATCTCACATATCAAATCCGTATAACACAACGGTCCACCGATTCAAAAGCAAAATTGTTTATTGAATTTCTAATTCTCTCTCTTCCCAATCAAATTAAGATATAGGAACTCAGTTGCCAAATCCTAACAAAATGATAAAAAGATGATCAACAATGTTTGGAGCAACCAAAGACGTGACACATATGATATTTTCCAAGCAACTAAGAAGGTAATAATGTGTTCTTATGATGTTGTTTATTACGTGTTTTTTAATATTTGAAGATAAAAAACAATACTAGAACTTTTTTGACTCGACCATCAATTATGTGGGATATTTCTATATTTTTTACATACCTGACTAATTAAAATCTAAAATAATCGAGAAAAAAATTAGTCATCTTACTGATTTTACAAATTGTTATGAAAAGGTGCATATAATATCATCTTTTGTAGTTTTGGTATTTGAACTTAGCACATGAACCAATGGGCTGACATGATATGTTGTTACAATTCTGCACAAAGGAGAAGTCGTGCTTACTGTTTGTAAGCCCACTTTAGTTCCTGTAAGTCTAAGCCGTTAGATCCTATCTATTTCACTATTACATAAAACTTGTGTGTTGTGTGCATCCTAGAAAGCAATTTATGAACATGAAAGTTTTTATAGCATGAGTATAACACGTTTTTTCTGCATTTTCACAACAGTATATGTGATTACCTATTACAATTTGTCCTCTTGGTCTATAAGTGTGGGGTTAGTTGAAATTTTTTTATTTACTTGCTTAAATCATGGATTCCTGAAATGCATGACCGGTTAACTTGACATAACAGTTATGTTTTCTATTAACTTGGTGTCTCAACATTTTAATAGATTTATGTTGACCATTTCATAAGTATCTCTTTCTACAGGTACACCAATGTGGCCAATATAGTAAGAGCACAGCTGTTCGTATTCTTCAGGCAGAACATGACATGGCTCATCTCTTTCGTATCCAACCGTATTCTTCAGGCAGAACATGGCATGGCTCATCTCTTTCGTATCTAACTTTTTCATTTGGAAAATTACCATCAAGCATTCCTTTTATGTATGTCTGACTGTCTCATGGTTTATGTTTTACATTTGAAGTATGTATTTCATGCTCTTTCCTTTTATGTATATCATGCTCTTTCCTTTTATGTATATCATGCTCTTTCCAATTTCAAAGCCTGACTTTGCTAGAATCTAAGATGCATTGAATTTTTCATCCCTATTTTTCCAATTTTGAGTACCACTATTTCCAGGATCACACCCAGTATCTCTTAGCAGGTACATTTTAGTGTTAGTTTATCGTTGTTTTTTCCTTTCTTACTATGATGCATGATTAAGCTTTATGGAATGTACATATGTGCCTGCTTTGGTTAGTTTTATCTCTGGTTCCACTTAAGCATAGTTACTTTTTAATTTAATTATTTTGAACTTAAAGTGGCAATAATTAGTTTTTAGTATTTGGATAAACAAATTATGATCTGATTAAAATATTTAGTGTTAGAAATCATTTTTGGAAAATTGATTTCATTATATTTTTTTAATAGCGGGATGATTAGTTTCATATCAGCTGCAGCAAGGACTTATAACCATATATATTTTGCTTTTCAATGTTGGTTACGATAAGAAGGACTTACAATAGGTTTACAATACTAAAATCCTATCCTAAAAATATTTACCTTTTGAACTTAGTTAGGGATAAAAAAACCATACCTATAACAACCCATAATTTTCATAAATGTAAATATCCATCTATTAAGTTAGATGATGTACAATCTATCAGTTATACATGAACTGGAAATTTTTCGCTTTATTACAATTACTTACTTGTTTTGTTTCCAATATTATATGCAGTATAACTTGATACTCAAGTGTTATCGGGATCCAGACAACTTTGTATGGCAATCCTATCTTTATATCTGTCAAGCAAACATCATAATCATATCATAGGTTATTTCATAATATCAAATTACAAGGTACAATATTCTAAGTTAACATTTCGCAATATATCTCAACATGGTTTAAACCATTATCGGAGGCCCTAAAACCCTACTACTCATGAAAGGTTAACATTAAAGCTGAATGACAAGCTACTAAGCTATGTAAAAGTAATTATGAACATTCTTTGAAATATATAATCTCATTAAACTCAAAGTACAGTTCTTAAAATTAATGTATATCCATAAATGCCATTTTTCTCCGTTTTCATTTCTCATCTCTTTCACTATCACTTGGTGAGCAAGCCTACTATACTCATTGTACAAGATGTAAACCTAAATTTGATTTCATAAGCTTAAACATCTTTTTTACACTCAAAAACCTAATGAAAACCCTAAAACCTAAAACCGAGCTAGTTTCTAAACCATGACCTGTTTTTGGCTTTTTATCCATAGTAACATATAATCAACCTAAATAAGTTGTAAAAGCTTTATTTTACACACCTATCATTATTCCATCATTATTCATCATTATTAATCATTTTACTCACTTGTTAGTAAAACTATCCTTGAAACTAATGTACTAAATTGGTCATTACCTGGTATCGTTTTAAACAATTCTAATCCAAATAACCAAACCAAGGGCCATTATAATCACAAAATGAAGTTTACAAATCATTATCTATCATTAACTTGGCAATGTACAAGAAATCAAAGCCTAGAAAACCTTAACGAATCCAGAAAACCCTAATTATGCCCTAATTGTAACTTTGACCCGTTTTCTCAATTTCAACCCATTTTAACTTAAACCAACGACCAAACTTCATTAATAATACTTTATATAAGCCCTAGGATTTGTATTCCATCATTCCTAATCAAGAGTATGCAAAATATAAGCCAAGAAAGTCAAGAAAACCCTAAATGAGCCCTAGTTGAACCCGTACTCCCATTTCTTCAATTCTAATCCGTTTTAACCCAAACGAATTGCTAATCTTTGCTAATTACTTTAATCCCAGACCTTAACAACCTATTTCATCATTCCTTAATCATTTATAACACAATGTACCTTGTTAAAACATTTGAAGAACCCGTCGAACCCAAAATAGACCCGGTTTACTTCTATGACCATTTTGACCCCTCTAAATTGCTACCAAGTCCAAATAACCAATGTGAACCTCTTCTAGAATCATAGTAGCAGCTTACTAAGCAACTTTGACTTATCCTTGGTCAAATTTGAAAAGCACATGGCCTTGTTCTTGCCTACTTCAGCCGCGGCATACCCCAACCCCAAACACCTCATCAAAGCTACTTCATAGACCTCCACCATTGATTTCCTAGCTTCTACACATCATAACCTAGACCCTCTATGTGTCAAGACCAGATCATAACCCTTGCTTACTCCTTGCTACTTCAAATGGGTATAAATAGGGACATAGTGTGTTCATTCTTCTTCATCCCCCACTTCCTCCTCTATAACCCTTCATAGTAGCAACTCCTTGCTCAATATGAATTCTAATAGATCTTAAGAAGTCTCAAGTACAGAAAGGAAGCAAAAGAAAGCAAGAAACAAAGCCCGAGAGTCGTTACTCTAGCCGTACGAAGCCGAAAGTCCTGATTCTGACCCGTTTCCAAGCTATAAGCTTAAACCAGGTTCTATAAAGCTTATATTCTGCTCATGTAACGTCATAATGTTCATATGTTCTTGCTAAAATCATAATATAAAGCTTTGAACTCAAAAACCTAAGTGTTATGCCTTTTTGATCCAAAACCGTACACCCGAAACCCTAATTTCATGTTTTTACTTAAACTATGGGTTAAACTTGTAAACTTTTGTTATAATCAATCCTAATAAGCTATTATAATGTTAAAATAAGTGCTTTGATAAGTCATAAGAGAATTTGACCTTAAAACCCGCGCGTTTTCATTTTGAAACCCTAATTTGACCCATTTTACCTTTTAACTTAACAAATCGTTAAATTAAACTTATGTTGTGTTAAACCTTCATATTTTAGTTTATTATAACTTATAAATGACTATTGAAATGTTAAATTAAGCTTGCATGGCAATTTGGACATGTTTTGTAATTATAATCCATGCAAGGGGTATATATCGTAAATTTCAGAAACTTATAACTAAAAGGACTAAAAGTGTCATTTTATCAAAGTTATAACTATAGGGGTCTATTATGTCACTTTTTAAAGTATAAGGTTTACTTAGTATATCAATAAAAGTTGAAGGACCAAAGTCGTAAAAATGCAAACCCTAGGGGTCTACTTGCACTTGCAAATTTTCAAAACCGGGTCTAAAATTGTAACATTTTGAAAATAGTATAAATTCATATTCAAAATATTTACCAGACCCATAAATAAACTTCTAAATTAAACGCTTTCGTGCTTAAACATTCCATATATTGAATAAAATGCTTAAAAACAGTTTATGTTCTAATCATTATATCATTCATCATCGATGTGCTTTCAAAAAATACTGTCCCGGATCCATATCATACCAAACATACTAGGAGCTTCATTATTAAGAAGTTTTTTTCTTGGTATTATGTTCATGTCTGAGTTGTTAGGTTTATGATTTTAAGTGCCATAGTCCACATAACGTTTACTGAATGACTTCTAAACTATGATGGCCCGAACGGTGTTATGATAATTTTTATATCAAACCAATCGATATCCAATTAACTTATATATACAATCAAACTAAGACTTGCCATTATTAACCCAGGTTGTCTGTGATTGCCGTGTTGAAGCCGTTACTTTCATTCCCTATACATTAGCTATCAATTTCCCTATAATGTTAGTTGAGTTCATTGTCTTCGCATTTCAATAAAAAATATTTTTATAAACCTCGCGAGGGGATATTATGCTTTAAAACATCGGAATGCACATTATTTCTATATGCTATTTCAATTTACTATTGCCCTAAGTATATGCTTTGCCTTTATATCCCTATAATCATGATCCGTTAATTACTCTCCGTGTAAGCGCGAATGTTGTGAATATATCTATTTGGGGGACTCCGTTGGTGTCTGTATCTTAGTAACGATAACCAATTGCACATCATTAAAAAAATCACGAGGGGTATTTTGGCAAAGGTCGTCGCAAAGGGGCAATATTATCATTATAAAATAAGGCATCGGATTATGAGGTAATGGCAATACTACAATTTGTTTTCAATAGGAGGTAATATATCACATAACCTGATTATCGACGTTTGCATTCAAATTATATTACTTAAACTATCGGACTTCCACTCAACCTTGTGTTGACTTTTTAGCATGTTTTTTTTTCTCAGTTAACTAAAGGCACGGAGTGGCGAGGACAACGATGATGGATAAATCGTTTTTCATTCAAAATTTATTGTATAGATTTTGTGGACCTCTCGTTTGTAATAACTCTGAAGAAATAATGAATGAAAACTTATTTTAAATAAGACTCTTTTTATTAGGTTTTCTATGATTATGATGTTGTACACCTTGAAGTAATACCTCAGATTAGCTTCCGTCTGCTATATGTATAAATGTAGGGTGTTACAGGTGGATAGGTGTATTTTTTAGCTTGAATGGCATTGCAACAAGTTCATTGTTAGGGATCATCATGAAAGTTCGCGAAAGAGTAGTGTAAAACTATTGAAACTTACGCTAAATGAGTTAGAAGAGCTTGATAAGTTTTTCCCGACTGAAGCTGGGAACATAGTCCGGAGAAGCTCAAGTTAATAGTCTAGATAGTTGTGAGGAAAAAACATCCTCTATAACGGATGTAAGATGGTAGGGAGAAGACCTTCATTCTGTTAACACCCAGCGGTAAGTAACCCTTCAAGTATATTTATCATAATAGTATGGATAGTTATGTATCTTTACCATACTATTCGGGTGATGTTAGTGAGCACGGAGGACTTTCTGGCTAGGAAAAAAAAAAGAAAAAGTACGTTATGTGAAGGTTTCAACCTTGTTCTCTATAACCGTGGCTCTTGATACCAATCTATAACACCCCCATTTTTACATATAGCAGCGGAAGCTAATCTTTGGTATTATTTCATAGTACAACAATCATAATCATAGAAAACAAATCGTAAAGAGACGTTTTTAAAAGATAAGTTCTCATTCATTTATTCATCATAGTTTTTACAAAAAGTGAGGTCCCAAATCTAATGAATACATTAGTTTGAATGATAACAGTTTAGCCATCTTCAAGTCCGTGCCACTCCGTGCCATAAGATGTTCAGTTACCTGAGATAAACATGCTAAAAAGTCAACACAAAGGTTGAGTGAAATATATAGGTTTAAGTAAAGTAGTTTGAATACAAGCTCAATAGTGGGTTACGTTGTTATACACCCATAGTTTGTAATAATTGCATGCATGTACAATTATCATGGAAAACAACATTATAGCCCTAAGCTCATGACACCGAAGCCTTAGGTTATTTCTAATAACAAATAATTGCCCCATCGGTGTCTTTGCCAAACACTTGTAAAGAATTATTTATATGGTGTTGCTATTGGATACGACAGTATAGGTACACCAACAGGTGAGTCCAGTCCAAATAGATATATTCACAGAAGTCCGCTTACCCCGACGAGTTATTTAAACGGTTTTGATAGTGGGGACTTAATGGCATAAAGTAAGGGATTAGGACAATAATGTATCAAGTTAGCATACTGAAAACTTACTTGCTTTCTGGTTTATGCATTGTATCCCTCGCAGGTTTATGAAACATTTAAAAGATTAAATGCGAGGCTATGAACTCACCTTAACAGTACAGGGATATCTGATTGGTGGCAAAAGTATATGAAATAAAAGTAACGGCTTCGTCACGCACCCTGGGGTAATATGTCAAGTCTTAGTTTGATTGGATATGTTTTATGTCATAATAAAATATCATTTTGATTGGATTTATTATGGAAGTATTGTATCACTTTTCGTAACGTGATACGATAAGATTTTAAGTTTCTTCAAAAGCTAGTTGATGATAAGTTACGTTAAATATATAACGTAATTGATTGAATATAAGTCGATCGTTGATTAATAATGACAAATGTGTCGGGTTTTAACATAATCGAGTCTTATAATATTGATATATACTTTTATAATTTGTATAAAAATATTATATTTTATATTTTTTAAAATACAAAAATGACAGTATATACCCTTGGTTTATAAACTTTTACAAGGTTAGTCCTTTATATATAAGTATATATAATTTAAACCTTTAACTTTAGAAATTGGAAAAATAATCCCTCATAGTTAAAACTTTGAGAAAATGTCATTTTCAGCCCCTTTAGTTATAAATTTTAGAATGTTTCGATATATACCCCGATGCATGGAAATATTTGCAAAACAAGTCCAAAAAGCCATGCAAGCTTATTTTAAGATTCCAAATGATATTTGTAGGTTATAGCTTATTAGAATAAGCTAAAATAAGATGTTCTAACATAACAAAAGTTTAGAAAAAGGATTTGTTAGCTAGAAAATCAAAACAGGGCGTTTTTAGGGTTTTAATCAAAAACACATGGGTTTGAGGATTCAAAGCTTCAAACAAGAGTTCATATATGATATTAAGAGTATTATGAACATTCTAATATAGATTATAAGTTTATGGAACAAGATCTTAGGCTTACTTGAGCTAAAATGGGTCGAAATGGGGTTTTCGTGTTCGTACGACTAGTTACGACTTTAAGGGCTCCTTTTTCTTGATTAATGGCTTCTATTTTGAGCTTAGGGACTTCACTTGATCCTTCTTGGTCTGAGTTAAGACTACATTGTTGTATATGATGAAATTTGATGTGTGATTTGAAAGGGGTGTGGAATTCGGCTATTTATAGGGTTGAAAACCCTTGGTGGCTAAGTTTTCTTGATGGCTAAGGGTTATGACCTGTAGATGGTGACTAAGGAATTCTATGTGATAAGTATGGTGAACTAGAAAATAGCTAGGCAAGGTGGAAGGTGGTGGAGAGGTCACGGCTAACAAGGGTGACAAGGTGGTGATTTTGCAACTTAAATACCAAGTATTTTAGCAAGGAGATGATGGAACTACTTGGTAGGCTGATTGTGAGGTCATGGAGGTGCTAGTATGGGTGCTTGGGTTTAAAATGGGTCAAAATGAAAGGAAAATGATGTCGGGTTGGTTTTTCTTTCGGGTTAGGGTTTAGGGTTTTAAAATGTAGATTAGGGTTAGGATTAAGGGTAGATTAAGGTTTAGGATTAGTGTTAGGATTAAGATTAGGGCTTAGGATTAAGTTTTAGGGCTTAGTTTTAGGTTTAGGGTTTAGTTTTTAGTTGAAAGTAAAATTAGGGTTTAGGGTTTTGTTTTTAAGATTTAGGATTTTAGATTAGGGTTTATAATGAATTAGGGTTTAGGTTTAAGGTTTAAAAGTCATGCATTAAGTGCTTGTACCTTGTTTTAAAGTGGTCTAAATTTTAAACATGGTTTAGGAGCTTAAATGACCTAATTAGGTTTTTTGGCATTATTGACTAGTACATTGAGCTTAAATGAGTTGTACATTGACTTGGAGGGAAAGTATGATTCAAATATTATGCATTATACACTTGTACACATGCTTTAAAGGCTTGTACATTTATTTTATATGTATACATTACATATAATTAGGGTTTTGATATGAACGTTAACGTTTAATGCTTGTTTTGAAATAACGTTTTGAAAATTACATTAAAAGGATAATGTACTTAGCAAAAATGATATTAAGATATAGACTTGACATATTAGGATGTTTATATGATATAAACATAGATATAGATGGCATGGATAGAGGTTGCGTGAGCTCGTTTACTTTAGAGATGCAAGTTACGTTGCATAATGAGATAAAGCAAAAAAATTCCCTGTAAGAAGGTGATATATTTATAATAGATGGATATTACATTGCATCTAATTTAATAGATGGAAAATTACATTGATAAAAATTGCGGGTTGTTATACGTATTTCTAGGTTGAGATTTTGAATGTTGATCGTATCGGGTTGTTTGGGTATTTTTTTTGCAGATCCATGTTTTTGGTGTGCAACTTATGTTTGGTTACTGTATTTTTTGTCTTCATATTTCATTTTTGTCCTAGGTATGACGTGCTTATATGTTTAGTGTTTCGAATCATATCTAATGTAAAACAATGCAATAAGCAAATTAGTAGATTATACGCAACCCTTCTTAGTTAGCACTCCTTGACGGTAACAAAACCCATTTTGATTGTATGATTGTTCAAGGTAACATGGATGAATTTACAAGTAAGTCTCTAAAATAATTAGAAATATAGTATCCCGGCAGCTTGTTTTGTTACAGCTGTGCATTTTATATACCACACTTATAATGACATGCCGAACACCCCTAAACGTATGTGATACCAAAAACGTTTTGGGTCATTGTCTGCATATGTAAGAGCATTTAGGTTGCATGTGTTATGTATGGCAATAATCAAGTGTGAATTTATCTAATTTTGTATCTTTTAGCCATAGTGAAATTTATAAAACGTGTTATAAGCTACTGTTGCAATTTTATATCAAAATATGCAATGCAAATATATCTCATTTGTATCTATATATTACATAAACAGATATTCCATAAACTAATGATACACTTCTGAAAAATATTAGCTTTCTTATTATATCTTGATTATATTGTATTTTGCATAGGCTTGGTGGTACAGAGCCAAGCATGAACAACTAGAGTCCAATTTCAATTTACAAAATGTGCATTTGACAAGAAGTCTATTATGAACCCAGGCCTATAAGCACAAATTCATTAGTACAATAGTACATCATGTATTATAACTTTGTACATTATGTCTTGATCATTAAAAAAGTTGTTGGTCTCCTTTTGGACCATAGAATGTAACTTTGTTATTTTCATCTCCACTAAAAACTTGTCGTGTAATTTGCAGGTCTCCTTTTAGACCCATAGAATGTAACTTTGTTATAAGCTTCTCCTTTTGGACCTATATAAGACCAATTAGCAGCTGCAAACGCTACTTAAATTGCTAGGAACAGCCCTTTCTATTATATCATGTGTTCTTTTGATGCTTTTTTTAGTAACCATGGTTTCTGCTCTTTAGGCTGACTAATCCACGGGGTTTGAACCCACCGCCACACAAACTCAAATAGGTAAATCCCTCCCTTTTCAGAAGGTTGGCGTGGCCACTTCAGAGTTGTTTGCACCTAGCAAGAATCGAACTTGGGACCTCACACCTTTTAGTGTGATTCTTGCAAGTTCTTTTACCACTAGGCCACCCCTGGGTGGTTATTCTTTTGATGCTTTTATGTTTGTAATAATGTGATTGATTCAGATATGAGGTAATGACTTTGTGGTGAATTGTTTTTGTTGAAGTAACTTATTTCTGCTTGATTCTCATAACTATAGGAATTGGGTGTCGTGTTTTGTGTCGCGTCATTAGGTGTATGTATGATGATGCACATGGGACGTTGAGCCCGATAAGCTGTTTTAACTATCAAACTGATTATATCGAATAGATAAATGTCCATAATAAACTAGCTTCCGTCGTTATGCGCGGGTCTTTTTCTATCTCGTTATAATTAATTTTGAATCATACCTACTAATCAAAATATAACACTTTTTATGAATTAAGTGGCACGAACAAATTAAAAAAACACTAAATTATTACATAAATCAATAACTTGAAGATCAATACTCTATAACAACACATATCTTAGATTAACAAATTGAGTGATGTGGATTTAGGGTTAAAAATTGTACCTTTTGACCATTGAGGAATAGGTGAAGGAATGGAATCACGTCAACAATACTCAATTCAAAACATACATTGTTCAATTTATCTTCAAAACCTCCGAACAAGTCACCTTAATATGATTGATTTTGTAGGGTTGGATCGCTAGGTAGAAGAGAAATAAGAGGTGTTTTTTTTGTGAATCAAATATACGGGCATGTGGGTTCTTTATTTTTATATTTTTTTATCATAAACTTCTAAAACTTAACTCTGCTTTTATCAACTTTTGTTTTCTTTCAAATTTGACACATGTTTTTTCAGTATTTTTTTCACAAAATGAACTTAAGTAAATATTGATCAAATTAAATTTAATTTTGACTTTTTATCAGCATATCACATTGCTCGATTTTATCACGTGTCAAAATCGAGCTATATGATTGGCCTAATTTTTTTCCAATATGATTGTTTTAGCAAAATAGATTCGAAATAATGCAATTTTTTTATTATAAATAGGATTACCATGATAGTTTTTTTCTTCTAAACTTGATGATATATAGAACACTACGGCCCCATATTTATGCGACATTGTGTTAAGATTTCATTTATCTGACGACATTTACGGAATTACCATATTTTTCATACCATCATACGCAGAGACTAGAATAGACAATATTATATACTTGTGTAACGTATGGTGGTATATATACCCCTCCATGGCTTTCATGGAAGGGTTGAGACTCTTGTATTACTTTACTTTTCACTTCATAATACATTTTTTTTCTCTCACTACACTCTCTGATTAGAAATGGCTATCTTATGGTTTGAGTCTTCCCGACCCCCGGATCATTGATTCTTTAGATTTAACATTTGGTATCACGAGCCTTGATTACATTATTGGGTCGGCTTGATTTTTATAGTCCCGTTGGTCTCAAATCTGTCAGTTGTATCAATATTTTACACGAATGAGGATGTGATCGAGCGTGCATGTCTATTCCGTCGTTACGGCCATGTATGCATGTCTCAGCTGCCTTGTTAGTTTATTACTATTGGTGAAAGTTAGAAGATCAATACCCTATATTACTCTACTAGTCCTACTCTTTAGCTTATTCGAGGTGGGAGTAAGCAGTCATATGTGTCTATCCCGTCGTTACAGGTGTGTATGTGTGGTCTTTGTCGCCCTCCTGGAATATTGGTATCGATAAAGATTAGTTAGATTAATCAACCCTAAGCCTTCTCATATAAACCCATATTTACCTTTATAAACTTGTTACTCCTTAGCTTTAGCGGCGGAGATATGTATCCTTGCCAAGCTTATGATAGAATACTCGTCACGACCTAGCAATTGAGCGAATTAGTTACATGTTACCACATAGATTAGTTGAGTGATTTGAGTGTTTTCATCTTCCTATTTTGTGAGGTGTTTGGTTGTGTACTTGTAATAGATCAAATAAATGCTTTAACGGAAAATATTCTTAGGGATACATTTTTATAACTTCTAAAGGCTACTTGAGGACAAGTAGGATTCAAGTGGGGGAATATTTAATGACATCGAATAACGTCTATTTTATAGCATCATTTATCCCATGTAATTAACCCATTTTGTGTAATTATTGCAAAGAATTGTTACTTAATCGTTTATATTTGTTATTTACAATAATTATTAAGTATTTGGCAAAAGATGGAGAAAAGGACGTGTTTTGAAGCATGCGCCGTATCTAATGACTTTGAAGAACTCAAGACCATTGCTTGACTTTGAAGAATACGCCGTATCCACATCAGCAGATACGCCGTATATGATACTTTGGTCAAAAACCATGAGAAGCACATTTTCAGCCAATTCTCCGTACCCAAAGAGCCAATACGTCATACCTAAGATGTACAATACACCGTACCGGAGGTGCTTGATATGCCGTATCCAGGAGGTCGGATACGCCGTATCTATACCAGCTCAAGAAAATTTTGAATATTTTATTCTTGGAGCACATGCCAAGCAACCCTGATACGCTGTATTGAGTTCCAATACGCCTTATCGACCAATTTTCAAAGTCTATAAATACCAAAACCTGAATACGATTTTAGATATGCTTTTAACCACCAGGTTCAATTTCCAAAAGATCAAAGAAGCCAAAAAGGTCCTGCAAAGTGCTCCAATCGATAGGAAAACTCTTGTAATCATTTACGCACTATATACGCGTTCGGTTAGCATAATATTTCGTTACTTTAATCGTTCATCTATGAATTTGTGTATTGTTACAATGACTATCGGCTAATACCTTTAGGTGTTAGCCATGTTTATGATAATATAATGTTTGGTTTGTTTATCTCGAATGCTTAATTCATCGTTGCTTGTTGATTATGTTTATCAATTTATACTCGTTTACATGCTTAATTATGCGATCTATCATTCAACTGGGTCTAGTCCTACATATTTAATGTGCTGCAACTTCGGTGTTGTGTGGGTGTAGGCTAAGAGTTCGGGATAGCTTTCCATATTTGCAAGTAAGTTAGTAAAGTCCCGATGGGCTAGGGTTTAATAAGATCATTCTTAATCTCCTAAGATAGATTATAATCAAAAAATAAAATACTTTATGCGGATGCGTTTAATTGTGACAGGATTCAACGTGTCTAGGTCTTAGGAAGAAGTACCGCCTAAGTCTAGGAATGATATAACCCTCGAGATAAGTCATTCATTGCACTAAATAAACAAACCATCGTTATATTTAATTAAACATAGCTAATATTGTTTTCCTTACATAAGGCTTGACCGCTTCTTTATCTTTTGTCTATCAACTTATGTGTGTTAATTGTCATCAAAATCTTAGTTTAGATAACCCAAACTCGTGTCAGTCTCTCAGGCTGAAAACCCCCTTTTTTGCATTAGTTTTAGGTTTAACTTAGATAACTAAAATACTGATAGAATTAGGAATTAACGCTCTCGCTCTTAGTGATCGACACCCTACTTACCAACGAAGCTACATCTTGACCGGGTACACTGCCCGTTAAAGAGTTGTTTGTAGGTATAGTCGGCATAAATTAAATAGTAAAGCTTGATACTTAAATAACACCTACACAATGACACATCAAGGTTTTGGCGCCGTTCTCGGGGAGTGAAGTTGTTTAATTCTTATTTATTAGTGTTTTAGTTTTGTTTAATTTAGATTAATTTGCATATTTGTGTGTTTGTTTGGTGTGTTTGATTTCTGCATTGTATATTTTTGCATATTGTGTGTTTGTGTGGTTTTCTGCATTGTTACAGTCTATTGTAACTTTTTGAGTCGAATACTCAATACGGCGTATTCAATTTATTGGATACGGCGTACAAATTTTTTCTAAACCAATACAGCATATTCGACTCTATCATCAATACGGCGTATTCAGTTTACTGAATACGGCGTATTAAGCTATTTGAAAGTTTTCTTTCCTAGCAAATTTATTACAGGTAAATATGGACGACCCCAACATAACTATGGAAGAATATATCAGGCTTGAGGAAGAAAAAGCTCATAGGCGTGGTAAGGTGTATGTAAAACCCCGTATTTAAGGTCACTACTTAATTTGAATTTCTAATTAATTTTTAAATTCTAAATAATTTGTTTTATTATCTTAATCGGTTTTTATCAAAACCGTTAATTTTAATACCCTCGCGAATCTTACAATTTAAATTATCCATTTTTATCAATCGAGAAACCAATGACTCCGTATACGGGCCTTGAGTGCCAAATTATTTTTATTTTTGTATTTTACGTTTTCCTCGTGTTTTATATTGCACCTAGACGAAAATCATGATTTAGGAAAAAGTGTCAGACTAGGAAAGGTTATTAGGCCCGAGAATAATAGGTATTGCTAGTTAGAAAAAATGGGCCAAAGCCCACCTTCTTTTCCCTCTTGTTGTGCATCGGCAGCCCAAGCACACACCCCTTATAGATACAATTTTATTTAAAACTTGATCCATTAAGCTAACAACCCAAGGAAGAGACCCAACAAAAGATTAAGACTGCTAGAAGATTTTCTAATATCAGATAAAGGATAAAGATTGCTCAGAGAAAAGATAAAGATTGATTGGAGATCAAGATTACTTAGTTGATAAGGATTGTTATTTATAGAATAGATCTTTGAGAATATTCTAAGTTTTAGGATATATGTAATCGACTAGGACTCCTTTGGAGTATTAAAAGCGAGGTCTAAGGGCATAGAGTTTGGTATCTTTCTGTTTTGATATGTTATAGCTTTAGGTTTTGTAACCCGTAATACTAGTTAGAGTATTCATATTAATATATTGAAGCTTTGTTTGTTAATCTGTGTGTTCATTAGAATTACTGTTCTATTGCATATTCTTCTTATTGATCAAAGATTAGATTCCGCATAATCTTTGATATATTTTTACAAAGTTTCTATCATAGTTGTGTAGGATGTTTTATGCCATTTGCTTACTCGAGCTTTTTAGCTTATTTCTCAGCTTTTTCGTTAAGCACTTTTTCAGTTCTTATTTTTCATAGGATCCTCATAGCATAAGGTACTTTTCCTGAGTTTTTCATATTTTTCCATCTTAGTCTTATATTTTTAATAATATTTTTAGTTTAATTTCGTTTTTAATTCATAATAAAAATCTAAAAGTAAAAAAAATATAATTCTTTTTATGAAAATTTTCTTTTGTCATTTAGGATTTATAAAAATTAGATTCGCGTTCGTAGGGTTTAAATTTGCTTTAATTGTTTAAATGTCGCGTTTTTAGTCCCGTTTATGTTTTTGCGTTTTAATTTTTAAATTGTTTTATATGTTTACGTGCTTTACATGTTTAATTCGTTTTTATTAGTAGATTTAGAAAATTAATCCAAAAAGTTTGAACCAATTTAAGTCATTGTCCAAATTACAAACGAGGTCTCAATTTTATAAATCTTTGGGAAAACGACCCGGTAATCACTTACCGGTTAAACGTGTAGTATTTTTGTAAGATTTTTCCTACTACCTTTGTCCTCAAAGGTAGTTTTGGAATTTTCTTTACTTTGGTATTATTACGTGTATTATAATTTGAACATCAGAAGTCTGTCACCAAAATGAAACACACATACCATTTTGTAGAGGAACAAGCCTAAGATAGATACATTAAGCTTGGATGATCTTTACAACAACCTGAATATCTATGAACCAGAGGTCAAAGGGACATCAAGCTCAAGCACAAACACACAAAACGTAGCCTTTGTGTCCTCAAACATCACCAGCAGTACAAATGGAGCAGTTAATACTGCTCTTGGTGCTACAACTGCTAGCACTTAAGCTACTACTGTTAACTCAACAACAATTGACAACTTGAGTGATGCTGTCATCTGTGCTTTCTTTGCAAGTCAACCAAATAGTCCATAACTTGACAATGAGGACTTGCAACAAATTCATCCTGATAAATTAGAAGAGATGAACTTGAGGTGGCAGATGGCTATGCTAACAATAATGGCACAGAGATTCTTGAAGAACACTGGAAGAAAGCTTACTGTGAATGGTACTGAAACCATTAGGTTTGATAAGTCCAAGGTGGAAGTGTAAAGTTTGTATTTCCCGAGTCTTGTGTTATTTGCTATCTTTGGTGTCGGGTTTGAAAATCTACACATTGCAATGGGAATGTATATTAGTAGTCAAAACTAATGTGATATTACTACCATCGGCCAATTAATGGTGAGTCCGAATAACGAAGGAACTATCGAAGAAATTATCCAGAATTATTATGATCTTGAAGATGGTAAAACTGCACCGAGATTTGAAGAACAGTTAGCAAAAAAATCAAAAAATGAGAAAAATACAAAAAGAAAGAGAAAGAACATTTGAAGATAATCGTTTCGTAACTACCGAAGGAATTACACGAAGGATCGATTATTCATTGATACGTCTAAAATCAACGATGTAGAGTATTGTACAAAGTGGAAGATATCACCACTTGCCGTTTGTAGAGTATGAAAAGTTTTGGATGATTGAGAAGTTTAGACCTTTACAGGAACGCCGAACTTAGGTTGTTGTATTGATCGATGATCAAGACATCTAAATATGTGTCTTTATCATGTAAACGGTCAAAAAAGTGTCTAGCAACTTGTATCTTAAGTCTTAATCTATTTGTTTTTTGATTTTTATTTAACAAAAATTTACTTCCCTCTCACCAAATAATTAGCCGCTGGTTTTACGCGAATGAGGACTTGTTTGAGGTGCATGTCTATTCCGTCATTACGGCCATGTATGCATGTCTTAGCTGTCTCGATAGGTTTCGACTTATGGTAAAAGTTAGAAGGTTCCTACCCTATATCATTCTTCATCCTAACCGTTGGTTAAATTTGAATGGGGATGTGATCGAACACACATGTCTATTCCATCGTTACGGCCATGTATGTGTGCTTCAGCTGCCTTGTTAGAGTGGTACTTCTGGTGAAAGATTGTAGAATGATCAAACCGTACACCTTTCATACAAAAACCGCATATTTACCTTTATAAACTTGTACTTCCTTGGCTTTAGTGGTGGAGATTGCCAAGCTTATGATAGAATACTCGTCACGACCGAGCAATTGAGCGAATTAGTTACATGTTACCACATAGATTAGTTGAGTGATTTGAGTGTTTTCATCTTTCTATTTCGTGAGGTGTTTGGTTGTGTACTTGTAATAGATCAAATAAATGCTTTAACAGAAAATATCCTTAGGGATACATTTTTATAAACTTCTAAAGGCTACTTGAGGACAAGTAGGATTCAAGTGGGGGGATATTTGATGAAAAATAACGACTATTTTATAGCATCATTTATCCCATGTAATTAACCCATTTTATAAAATTATTGTAAAGAATTGTTGCTTAATCGTTTGTATTTGAGAATTGCGGTAATTATAGAGTACTTGGTGAAGATTAGCTAAAAGGCACGCATTTTGGAGCATAAACGAAGAGTTTGAGAAAGTCTACTGATCTGACAGCAAATACGCCGTATTATTCTAGACCTATACGACGTATCCAAGACTTTGACGAATCAAAAGATCATTGCCTGACTTTGAAGAATACGCCGTATCCACATCAGTATATACGTCGTATATTATACTTTGGTAAAATATCAAGAAAAGCACACTTTCAGCCAATACCCCATACCCAAGATGTACAAAACACCGTACGGAGTAGCCCAATACGCCGTACCCAAGATGTACAATACACCGTACCAGATGTGCTCGATACGCCGTATCAAGGAGGTCGGATACGCCATATCCATACCAGCTTAAGAAAATTCTTGAATATTTTATTCTTGGAGTCCATGCCAAGCAACCTCGATACACCATATTGAGTTCCAATACGCCATATCAACTAATTTTCAGAGTCTATAAATACGAAAACCTAAATACGATTTTAGATATGCTTTTTACCACCAAGTCTGATTTTCAGAAGATCTATGAAGCCGTAAAGGTCCTATAAAGTGGTCAAATTATAACACCCCATGTTTTAGGGTCATTTACGATGTCAATAAATTCACTATTTATTTTTAGTGTTGTATGCGTTTGCTTTTAATTTCAAGTATTAAGTTAAATCGCGTAAGTTAAAAATTATCATTCAATGTAAACGGGCATCAAACAATTAAATGTTTACATCAAGAAAGTGTTAAGTAATTATTTTGAGGATAATTATTAACTTTGTTCATTTTATTCTATTGGTTACGTAAATTTGTTACGTTTCACGATAAATTAAGTTTAGGCATTCCCGGAACCACCAAAATAAATTTGCGCTTCAACAAATAACCATTTTTATTTCTAAGGATCAAAGTTTATAAAACTTTACCCATGTGTATCAAATGGGATGCCCCATATATATAGAAATAAACCAAGACTTATACAATTTGCAAGTATACATTCTAAATAAAACTACACTTACTTCCAACTTATATAATTCAAAGTATACTTTCATTTTCCATGTAAGATATTAGCTAGTCTTTTCCGTCCACAAATTCATGGGATAACCTACATCTAAGGGAACAAAGAAACATAAAAGGACTTGTACAAAGTTAGAGTTAGTAAGACTAGTTCATGACTAGTGGTTTTGACCACTAGTCATCCTTAATTCCCTCATCTTGCTTCCAACGACCCCCCTTCTCTTGGTCTTTTGGTCTTTGTTTTATACATTTGACTAGTCCTTGTTATATATATATACTAGCAACTAGAAGAGGTAGAAACATACAACACATTTCCTTATCAAAAATCAACTCATATCTCTCTCTTTCTCTTACAAGCCCATGGCTCACCCCCCTTTCATAAACAATCCATACCATTTTCATTTAACACAACTAAAAACATACCTACACTATATCTAAGCTATACCAAGGAAGTTTATAGGCTTGGTTAAGCCTTTACAAGGATTAAAGCAAAGAAAATTAAGTTAGGGTTTTCTTGGAAAAATTAGGGATCTCTCCCTATATTTTCAAGCCAAGGGTTTAAATCACAAGGGTGTGACTTGTTTTCCCATTCATTTCTCATTCACCTAAGGTTTTATGATTTTATATGTATATATGTTCTATGTAGCAAAATCACCATTTAGGACACTTTTAAACATGTAAAATGGACTTGTACTTATAATCATGGTTTTGTATACTTTTACACATGTTATATGGTTGTAAATATCATGTCATGAAGGAAATATAAGTATTGTATCATGTTGGTTTAAGTGTAAAAAGTATATGTATAAACTAGTAAGTAAAAGTTACTTAAGAAAGTTTATGATTTAAGAGCATTGTTAAGGACTTGTTAACTTGGACACTTGGACAAAATATGGACTAATGGACATAATAATATGTAAGACATATGGTGTAAAGACTTGTGGTATTTTATCAAGTTGAAAAGTATATAAAACAAGTTATAAAAATGAATATATATATAAGTATTATAAAAGGGCTGTTATAATTCGAATTCCAAACAGTGGGTTTAACATTTTTATAAAATAGTACGTCTCATGACGATTCCAAAAAGGTAAGAAACTCGAAAAACGGATTAATAACGAGGAAGATACGTAGTTTACAAGTTATACGTTAATTAAACGCGTTATAAAAGAAATTTTATAAAAACAAGTTATAAAATACTTCTGATATGTAAGGTTGGTTATTTTTCTCAGATCACACATATTTTTAGGATTCCAAAACAATAAGAATCGTAATTTTTCAATTAATAACGAAGGAGTTATGAATTACCAGTTTATATACTTCAATGTATAAAATACTTTATAAAACTTATATTTAAAAAATTTACTGTTCATATCAGACATGAACATTTTGAAAACACCATTAATATGATATAACTTTTAATAACAAAGACGTGCTCGAAAGAATCGCTAAAAACGGAGATTAAATTAAATTTCTATAACGAAAAAATACACAAATTACGGTTTTACGATAACTAAATCTATAAAAATAATTTTATAAACTGTTATGAACAGTAAAAGTACTGTTCACCAGTAGGTCAAAAATATGAAAATGTTATATTTTGATAACTCGTCTTAATACGAAAGCGTGGACATAAGAAACGTAAGAAACGGGCTTAAAAACGAAGAAATCGCGTCGTTTTGCTAGTGAGATATTATATAACGATTTAACTTTATAAATATAATTCACAAACACATTAGATTGATGTAGCCATATAGAATTGTATATGGCATTAGTTAATCAACGTGCTTAGTACTTATACGACCTACGTTTAATTAGGTTGCTTTCCGTCATTTCCGTGACACATTTTCTGTTGTATTTGGATTATCATTCACTTAAGGTGAGTTCATAGCCCCACATTTTAAATTTTAATGATTTACAAGTTTTGGGGTGAGAAACATATGCATGTTTTACAATTGGACGCAAGTGGATATTTCACATTTACGATTACGTGTTTGCCTAGGTAGCAATAACCCTGTCTGAGCCCATTATCATGAACTGTCAATTACTAGGATTGTGAGCGCGAATGTTATGAATAGATCTATTGGGATTGACATCCCCGTTCGGGTGATTAGCTATCACTAGACAAACAAACGTATACCATGTCAGACGTAAGATGTTGCGGGTTAGAACATCAACAAGGGCAATGTTGGCAATTTATATTGCATTTCATACATGTCCGAAGCTCAGTGTCAAGCGCTTTAGGAAAACGTAATTACATTTTATGATATTTGCATCTGTTGCATTATCATGGGGGAAATCTTGCGGTCCTACATTATACATTTTATAAACCTATGAATTCACTCAACAACATGTTGATGTTTTAAGCAATGTTTTTCAAAAGATCAATAAGCACGAGGTGCAAGGGATACATTGATGGTCTTATATTTTGGATGTCATATGCATGAAGATTTGGTTGCATTACATTTTGGGATAATTGTTATGAACTTAAATCTTGTATTTTAAACAATGAACATGTAAAGCTTCGGGCTTTTGTAACAACACTTTGCTAAATCCAATGTATCAGTTTTAAACGACTTTTTACTGGTCGGAGTCTTTAAAATTACTTGTGTTTATTGATCTTTGAAGTACCACCCCCAACCCATATTCCGCTGTGACCCAATTTGAGGGTGTTACAGATTGGTATCAAGAGCCCATGTTATAGAGAACCAGGTCAAATATTTTTGCTAGACTATAACCGTTTTTAAACATTGCATTCATACAAAGGGATTTTCACGGGACATATATACATACACTACTTGTTGCATTAGTTGGTTAAGACTAGATGCACTTAGGATTGATATACATGTTATGGTATAAATGTATATCACTATAAGGGTCTTATATTAAATACTAATATAAGCTATTTTTTGATTTTTAGATACAGTCATGTTGGATTCTGAGGATTCCACGGTTACATACATTGCTGTGTCCAACCCATTTGCGAATTTGCCAGATATCAGATCACCGGGAGTCGATGGACCACCCATGATGCCAGAGGACCCATATGCTTATGTGTTAGCTGCTTTTCAGGCCCCACCATCTCTTGATTATGTGCCGGGTCCTGAGTACCCACCTTCACCAGAGTTTGTTCCGGAGCCTGTATACCCGGAGTTCATGCCACCAGAGGATGAGATACTTCCAGCTGAGGAGCAGCCACTACCTGCTGCTGTCTCACCTACTGCTGATTCACCAGGCTATGTTCCTGAGTCAGATCCTGAGGAGGATCCGGAGGAGGATGATGATGAGGACCCTGAGGAGGAAATCCTGCCTATTATCCTGCCGACGGAGGAGACGATGACGATGATGAGATGAGTCCATCCCGATGAATGACAGGATGAGGATGTTGATATTGAGGGGTATGAGGAGGAGGAGGAGCACCTAGCTCCTGCCGACTCTACAGTTGTTGCTTTACCAGCTATTGATCAGGCCCCATCTGCTAAGGAGACTGAGCCGTTTGAGACCGACGAGTCTGCGGCCACACCACCACCACATCCTGCATACCGCGTTACTGCTAGGATATCCATCAGAGATGAGACACCGATATCACTTCCTCCTAGGGAAGAGGTTGAGAGACTTCTTGCTATGCCTACTCCACCTTCATCACCACTTTCCCCATGGTCATCACCACTTCCCCAGATACCTTCTCCACCACTACCCCCGATACTATCACCACTACCAGTATCACCACCACTACCTCAAAACTCCCTCACCACCACTACCAGTATCATCACCAGTACCTGTGTTATCTCCATCACCACCCGCTAGTCCTATTCGTCCGTTGGGCTATCGAGCTGCGATGATCCGGCTGAGAGCCAAGGCCGCATCTACTTCCCATTCACTACCATTACCACCACCCATCATACTCTCCCACACCAGACCAGATGCACCATCATCAGGGACACCACCTTTGCATTTACTCTCTTAACTGTAGAGCAGACAGACCCGAGGTTACCTTACCGCCTCAAAAGAGGTTAGGTATCGCTCTCGGTCCGAGATATGAGGTAAGAGAGAGCTCGTCTACCCTTACTGCTAGACCTCCTGGAGGTTTTAGGGCGGACTATGGTTTTGTTGCTACCATAGACAGGGAGATTATGCGGGATCTAGAGAGAGATGTCAGTTATGGGATCACCGACACATGGGATGAGATGCTGGTAGACATGCCAGGGGCACCAGCGACTGATGACACAGAGTTGGGTCGACGGATGATAGAGTTTACCACTAGGGTCAGGCAAGACACATACGAGATCTATACTAGGTTGGATGATGAGGAGTCTGAGCGACAGTTGATGGCTGGTCGGCTCAACATGCTGTATAGGGATAAGGCGTTCACATGCTCGTACTGCTAGCTCATGGAGGCTGAGGCCAGGATGTCTTGAGAGGCTTGGGGATGATCTATGGATGCGAGTGACCTTGCGCGTGCAGAGGTTATGTCGTTACGTACTCAGGTGGTAGCACAACATGCAGTGATTACAGAGCTACAGGTAGCGGACCGCAGGAGACAAGCGGTGATTACAGAGATGCTAGCGGCAGACCGCAGGAGACAGAAGCAGTTCATAGAGGCACTGAAGCTGCTGAAGAGACTTCAGACTCAGATGACAGAGTTTGAGAGGCAGCAGGACCAGCTAAAGGTCCTGCACAGCCAGATGCACCAGAGGAGGCTGGTAGCAGTTCCTAGATCATGTTATGGCTAGTTATTTTGTACACCCTACTAAGTATTACGGGTAACTCTCGACTAGTATGGCTTTAGGTTGTATATATTCTTTTATCTTGTAACCTAATCGTTGTGATCATTTTGTATCTAAACCAATCATGTATGTTTTCCAATTATATATGGAATGGTGGTATTATGTCATTGGTATGCGCAATTTTACACATACCTTTTACCTTGTAAAACGAACCCAAATAACCAAAAACATAATAAAAATGGCAAAATATGCTGTTTTTGTGTTTGTGTAGTGCAAAGTACGATATTAAAGAAATGACAAAAAATCAAAAGCAAAATGGACACAAAAGCCAAACACGAGAAGGAAAGAGTGCACAATAGCCGAGAATTATCAAGCTAGGGTCAACAAAGTCAACCATGGTCAACCCTTGGTCAAACTCACAAAAGACAAAAAACCTCAAAATACCCTTAAAGATAACACAAATTCACTAAAAGTCCCAAAAACCCTAACACCGTTAGTCCATAACTAACGGTCGTTAAGTATATAATCTTTACCTTATAAATCCATTTCCGAGCCCAAAACCCGAGCCCAATCAATCATCCAATTGCCCGAGTCAAACTTAAAACGTATAAAGAAAAGGGCGCGGGAAAACCTGTTTTACTGCTCACCTCCTTCCCCCAAATTACCCTACACCCATTTAACCTTGTTTTAAGTGAATTTAGCCTTTCTAGAAGAACAAGTCTGACACCTATGACATCAGGTGTCCACGTTGGCGATCCCAAAACCTATGATAAGGAGTGAATTGTACGTTTTATAAATCAAGGACTTGATTGTAAGATCATTGAGGCGGTTTAAATCCAATGTATCAGTTTTAAACGACTTATTAGGTCATTCTTATATTATCTTGTGTTATTGATCTATGAAGTACCACCCCCAGCTCATAATTCCGCTGCGACCCAATTTGATGGTGTTACAGGTTGGTATCAAGAGCCAAGGTTATAGAGAACCAGATCAAATGTTTTTTTTACTAGACTATAACCGTTTTCAAATATTGCATTCATACAAAGGGATTTTCATGGGACATATATACATACACTATTTGTTGCATTAGTTGGTTAAGACTAGATGCATTTAGGATTGATATACATGTTATGATATAAATGTATATTACTGTAAGAGTCTTATATTAAATACTAATATAAGCTATTTTGGATTTTCAGATACAGTCATGTCAGATTCTAAGGATTCTACAGTTACATACACTGCTGTGTCCAGCCCATTTGCGGATTTGCCAGATATTGGATCACTGGGAGTCAATGGACCACCCGTGATGCCAGAGGACCCATATGCCTATGTGGTAGCTACTTTTCAGGCCCCGGCATCTCCTGATTATGTGACGGGTCCTGAGTACCTACCTTTACCAGAGTTTGTTCTGGTGCCTGTATACCCGGAGTTTATGCCACCAGAGGATGATATACTTCCAGCTAAGGAGCAGCCACTACTTGCTGCTGTCTCACCTACTGCTGATTCACCAGGGTATGTTCCTGAGTCGGATCCTGAGGAGGATCCAGAAGAGGATGATGATGAGGACCCTAAGGAAGATCCTGCCGATTATCTTGCCGACGGAGGAGATGATGGAGATGATAAGGATGAGTCATCTGATGATGACGAGGATGAGGAGGTTGATATTAAGGGGGATGAGGAGGAGGAGGAGCACCCAGCTCCTGCCGACTCTACAGCTGTTGCTTTACTAGCTATTGATCAAGCCCTATCTACTGAGGAGACTGAGCCGTTTGAGACCGACAAGTCTGCGGCCACACCACCACCACATCCTGCATACCGTGTTATTGCTAGGATATCCATCAGACCTCAGTCATCTATATCACTTCCTCCTAGGGAAGAGGTTGAGAGACTTCTTGCTATGCCTACTCCACTTTCATCACCACTTTCCCCATGGTCATCACCACTACCTCAGATTCCCTCACCGCCACTACTAGTATCATCACCAGTACTTGTGTTATCTCCATCACCACCTGCTAGTCCTATTTGTCCATTGGGCTATCGAGCTGCGATGATTCGGCTGAGAGCTGAGGCTACATCTACTTTCCAGTCACTACCATTACCACCACCCATCATACTCTCCCACACCAGACCAGATGCACCATCATCAGGGACAACACCTTTGCATCTACTCTCTACTGACCGTAGAGCAGACAGACCCGAGGTTACCTTACCACCTCGATAGAGGTTAGGCATCGCTCTTGGTCCTAGGTACGAGGTTGGAGAGAGCTCATCTGCTGCTGCTGCTAGACCGACTGGAGGTCTTAAGGCAGACTATGGTTTTGTTGCTACCATGGACAGGGAATTCATGCAGGATCTAGAGAGAGATGTCGGTTATGGGATCACCGATACTTAGGATGAGATGCTGGTAGACATGCCAGGGGCACCAGCGACTGATAATATAGAGATGGGTCGATGGATGACAGAGTTTACCACTAGGGTTAGGCAAGACACAGATGAGATTTATACAAGGTTGGATGTTGAGCAGTCTGAGTGACAACTGATGTATGGTCGGCTCAACATGCTGTATAGGGATAGGCATACACATGCTCATACTGCTAGGCTCATAGAGGCTAAGGCCAGGATGTCTCAAGAGGCTTGGGGATGATCTATAGATGGGAGTGACCTTGCGCGTGCAGTGGTTATGTCATTACGTACTCAAGTAGTAGCACAACAGGCAGTGATTACAAAGCTACAGGTAGGAGACCGCAGGAGACAAGCGGCGATTATAAAGATGCTGGCGGCAGACCGCAAGAGACAGAAGCAGTTCATAGAGGCACTGAAGCTGCTAAAGAGACTTCAAACTCAGATGACAGAGTTTGAGAGACAGTAGGGACCCGCCAAAGGTCCTGCACAGCTAGATGCACCAGAGGAGGCTGGTAGTAGTTCCTAGATTATGTTATGGCTAGTTATTTTGTACAGCCTACTAAGTATTATGGGTAACTCTTGGCTAGTATGGCTTTAGGTTGTATATATTCTTTTATCTTGTAACCTAATCGTTGTGATCATTTTGTATCTGAACCAATCATGTATATTTTCCAATTATATATGGATTGGTGGTATCATGTCATATCTGTAATCGAATTTATTATGAATGAATGTCGATTTAGTTACACCATTGTTAATTTTAATTCAGTTATGCATTTCACTGTGTGTTGTGATCTCTCTTTACTTATTGTGTATATGTCATGTCATGGTTATGATTTTACGAAATCTAACGGGTATTATATTTTCTTGTGATTGAAGAAAATGGCACCAAAAAGAGCCAAGAGGTCAAACATAGCCCTAGAAACAACCAACACCACATCTGTCACTAATGCCCAGCTGAAGGCAATGATTGACCAAGGCGTTACTGCCGCTTTGGCAGCACGTGATGCTGATAGAAATACTAATGACGATGATAGCCATATTTCGGGAGCGGTTGTTAGAAGGACAGAACGAACTGCCTGTGAATGTACTTTCACTGACTTTATCAAATGTCAACCATTAAACTTCAAAGGCACCGAAAGAGTTGCCGGTCTATCTTAATGGTTTGAAAGAATTGTAACAACCGTCAATTTTCGAAACATATTTAAATAATAAATCATATTTATTATTACATGTTTGTCGTTTATAAAATT
>BQNB010060687.1:0-16436 GCA_026074375.1 Tanacetum coccineum
TTTTATACTAGTATGACAGAATTTAAAGGAAATGACAGCTTAATGATTCTAGCTACGATTAACTAAAAATATTTGAATATCTAAACTTATCTAAACAATTTTGAACAGGATTAATCACACAAAAAGTCAAGGCAATAAGCTAATGATTTAAGCTAAATTTATGCTAAAATCAAAAACTTGAAACTAAACCTGTGAACTTGTAGTCTCTGACCCTAGGTCACTCTTGTTGAGTGAGTGACCTTTAAATCAAAACCTATATGGCTACCTTAGCCTCTAAACCAATAAGCTTTAAGCTTAATAAGCTGAAAGTAGCTTATCACTCCTCATTGCTTCCAATATCAATCTAATTGAATTCAAATGACCATTTTTGAACAATAATAGACAAACTCAGTAGTTAAAAAGCTTTTAGCAATATTAGAACAATTTTAGAACAAAAGAAAATAGAATAAGCTATATTGAGCTTATTACAAGCTTATTGACTAAAAACAGCTTTATACATGAAAACTTGAAAACAAACTCAACTGAATTAGTTTTATTGCTTAAGAAACAAGAGTACAAGATAAGATAAAACAATGAATACAACTGAATTGAAAGATTTAAAAAGCTTAATTGCAATGATGAACAGTACTCGTAAGATTGAAAAGAGAAAATTACAAAATAAAATGAACTAACTCTAAAACTCTAACTAACTCAACTCTGAATGTTAAGCTTCTATTTATAATGAGAGGATAAGAGCTTATGTCATTCCTAGCCCTTGATCTCTTTTTCTTTGAATCTTGGCCGTTAGATGCCTTTGGTGATGTGTCCGGACCAATTAGAGGTTGCCACGTGTGCAAAATGATGTGGAAGACTGTTAATACGAGGTGGGGTGAGTGGGGAGAAACGGGAAAGGTGATTTAGGAAGTTGGGTTTGTTTCGGGATTTGGCGGGAAAATTAGTTATAGGTGGTTAGGAGAAAAGTTATACCGCGTATGAGTTTGAAAGTTTAGGGAAATTGCATAACTAGCCCCTTTGTTTCCTTTTTCCAGTGTAGTGTAAAATGATTTTGAAACTTTACACTTCTGGCCCTTGTAGTTTAGTAAACAAGGAATGGTTTTAATTTTGGTAATTTCTTTCACTTCAAAGGGTATAATGGTCATTTCTCTTCAACTTTGACTTGACTTTCTTGACTTTGACCTCCTTTGACTTAATTTGACTTTTTCCTTGTGTCGGGCTGATCCGGGTTTGATATCTTTTCTCATGATCACTTGTCTCTTCATTTCCTGTCGGTTTTTTCTTGTTTTTGCTCTTTTTGACTTTGATATCATTTCCTGCACATTATGACACAAAAGCACACATATTTCCATCTTCTGGCATATTTTTGGCTTTTATTGGCAAAATCCTGGGTATTTTATATATACAATTTAACACTTATCAGTATCTAACGCCAGAAGAGATTGAGTGTGTGTTTCATGATCAAATCGAGCTTAATTGTAAGAATTTTGATCATACGAGCTTTCGTAAGGATGAACAGTAGGTTTCGTATGGTTTAGATTTACGATTTCATGTGTTTTTGATCTTAAAACGCAAGATAATAGCTTTCGTAACCATCGAATTGTAGATTTAAAAAACTGTGTTTACACCCTGTCTAGGCGGAAACGAGACGTGTGATGGAGAGGATCGTCATAACACATTGATATTAGATAATAGAGAATTTACTAAATGAAGATCCAACACAAATATGTCATGCCGACTCCCGACACAAGTAGAGACTTGTATCGTGGTTAGTCAATACCACGACAAACATAGTCATATAGTCATAACATCCCACAACCCGAGATAAGCATACAGTAAACCAAACAAACCCAAGAAAACCGAAAATGCCAACATATTGTTGGTGAGCTCGTAGGCTTACTGTAATAAATGCATTTGATGTGCATACAAATACAAGTAGGACAAGAGTGTGTAATAAAGCACAAAGGAAGTAGTAATAAGAAATCCAAACCACATCGTAGTTATTTATCCACCACATCATAGTCATGTGCACAATAGGTTTCCAATTAGTCGACTACCAGCTCGAGCTAAAACTGTTGACTTAATAGGAGTATAGCAATCATATACATGTACCAATCAACCACTAAAGCTCATATGTGCAATTATAAACATAAAAATTTATCCAAAGCACATAGCTGATGTAGGCCCAAGTGTTGAGGAATGGGCCAACTTATTTATTCAGTTTGCATTTAACAGATCGTCGTCTCTATCTTTATAAGGTGGGACAAGCTATCTTGGTTTACATGTCCAAAGGATTGCACAAGCCTTCGCCTAATAAAACACTCTTGCTGAAAGGTCAATTCAAAACATGTCGCATACCAGGGACAAATGAAGAAGCGTAGGATCTTGTAAGAAGCTTCATGCTGTCTCTCGAGAACAAAGGTATGGCACTATCTAAATTATTTACGACTAGACTGTAGACACTTGAATTCTTACTTGTGTGTATATAAAACTGTTATTAGTATGTTGATAAGAGTCTTTAGACCTTGTACACGTAACTATAGAGGTAAGAAAACATGTCGGTGGTGATGAGTCGCAGATTGCTGATTCTAAAAGTATAATGGTCCAAAAGCGCTAACTTTCTGAGATGTGTCAAGGTAAATGTCAAAGTTTTACCTGCTAGCTATGTTATGGATTATAAACAACAAGGATGTTATTGGTTACAAATGTTTGACCCATTTCTTCTTAAGTTTACTTTACTATTTGAATTTAGCAGATGGCCCAAAGCGATGTGATGTTTGTTATGCTTATAGCTTATTAAACATGTTGAAAAGGCCAATACAATAACCAGCACGATTCTGCAATCACATTATTTTTTTGGTCTACTACAGAGCGTCTTACATTTCTCCAAGATCTGGCTAGCTACTTAGAAGACACAGTTCCCAGACCCGAGCCTCTAACAGAAGCTCTAAAGAATCTTTTTTTTTAACGGCGAAATAATATTAAAAAAATAGCAAGGAGCTAGAGACTTACAAAGAAACCAAATGAGGGTTTTTCAACGAGTCAATATGGTAATCGTTTTTCTAATTGGAGCACTAAGTTCAACAAGGGCGCTGTTACAGCTATGGAAAATGAGCCTGACAAATAAGTGCAGCGAGCGCAGGCATAATCATCAAATTCAGCGCGGGCATACCAAAACCCACAGCCGGCACAAATAAACACGCCTCAGGAAAAGAGAAGAAAAGTGAACTACAACTACAAATGCCCTGTTTGTGTAATATGTTTTATGAGAAATGGGCATACTCATATACATTCATTCTCATCCAGAAACACAGATGGAAAGAGAACATTGGCGGACGCTTTGGGGAGTAATGTGATTGAGATGGAAAAAACCTTTCATTATTTCTTTCCCGGTGGACTTGTTTCTGTGTATGAAGAGAGAGAAAAACATATTCATATCCTTCCCCACAGCCTGAAAATGTATTATCAAGCATAGAACATAGTATGAGTATCTAGGGTGTTTGGATTTGAGTTTATGTGAGGCCCAAAATACATAAAAATGTAAACTTTGTGTAGTAGTATAAGTGTACCGTTGGCCCTGCATGTGATTGGCTTTGTAATGTTCACTCTCTACTATATTATTCTCTCGTCATACAAGTGTTGACTTGATGGTGATCGATTTTGGAACTACGCCTCTTGGAACCGGTTCCTATATGATTGGTGTGCATGTAACTCAGGATGATGATGAACGACTGTATCTCTATTGCCAAGACAACCCACTACAACAATATAAGGGTTTAGGGTCGACAATTTCGACCCTAAGTTACAAAGGGTGTCGACCCAAAGTACTTAGGGTCGACAATTTCGACCCTAACATGTCGACCCAAACTATTCGACCCAAAATTCTTTGGGTCGACTTTTTCCTATGCATTTTGGGTCGACAGTGGGGACCACAACATTTCCACCATAAAAGTTGACTAATTTTAGGGTCGACATTGTCTTTGAGACTTTGGGTCGACAATGTCGACCCTAATCTTTTTTTATTTATTAAAAACGTTTTAATATTAAAAACAAATTAATTATTAAATAATTAGGGTCGACATTGTCTTTGAGACTTTAGGTCGACAATGTCGACCCTAAATTTTTTTTATTTTGCTTTTTTAAAGCTATAGTGGTGTTCCAGTGGATTTTCCACCCAGATTTAGGTCGACATTGTCGACCTAAGGTGTGTTTAGGGTCGACAATGTCGGACCCTAAAACTGTTGCTGAGGTCAAAAAAAAAAAAACTGGACTCACCATTTGCTAGTTTTCCAGAAAAAAATCTACGTTTCATCAAGAATCATAGAATTCGTCAAATCCTCGTACGTTACAATAACAAATCAATAAACGTTACAATACACAAATCCACGATACGAAAAATTACTATTCACGAAATCCACGATACGATAACAAGTCTAAAAGTTTCACAAGTGTTACAAATTCACGATACAAACATAACAAGTCTAAAATTAACAAGTCTAACAAATCCATGATACAAACATGACAAAACCACAAAACACCTAATCCGACTCCTCCGACTCATCCTGCACCTCCTCATTATCCCCCTCCTCGTCCTCCGAGTAGTCACCACCCGATTGTTGATTGTCCTCTCTCACGTCATTGTCTTCACCCGCCTTGTCTCGAGCCAATTCGTCAACGCTCCGCGTATCGTTATTATGGGGATTGGTTATGAAGCGGGGAAGTTCGGGTTGACTGTAAGAAGCAGATGCTAGGTTGGAGTTCATAACGAGGTGATAAAAAATGTTAAAGGTATTATTGTTGACGGGAGTGAAAGGAAATTGGCCGACATAGGGAGGTTGGAGTGGTTGGAGTGGGGCGGTATATCTAGGTGTGCCGGTATATCCAGGTGGGCCGGTATATTGAGACTGGCCGGCATAGGAAGGTCGGAGTGGTTGATTATAAGGGAAGGGAGGGTTGAGTAAGTGAGCCCATTCATGGCTGAGTTGGGGCATAGTTGGGCGTGCAAAAGCAGGAGGCATAAATGGACGAGTAGGGTTTGGGTGCATGTTAGAAAGAATACTCATCTATGGCTCCTTATCGTCTCACTATTTTGGTACGCGCGTCAGCCTTCAATGCAGCGAATAAGCCGGTGCTGCGCCTCCGCGTTTGCTTCATTAAGACAAATCGGCCTCTTGTTCGTTGTGCTCAATATCCGATCCAGCTCATCACGACTTATAGCATTGAAAGCCTGAGGACCGCGCCTGCGCGGAAGTTGTGCCACCACCCGGTAATTCTGCCTTTCCGATTGGTTCTGGCGGTTGGGTACTAATGATACGCGGCATCCAGTGTTTTTGTTCTGTCGTGGTTCGGGTTGTGTCGGCTTAAATTGAGAGTTTAATGGTTGCCGAGGCTTGGTGCGGAGGCCTGAGACTTGGGGTTTGTTTTTCATTTTACTTTTGATTTGTTCTTTTTAGGTGGGTATTTATTTTTGTGGTTTTTGATTGGGGTTGGTTTAGCATATGGTTTCGTAAGGTGGGTATGGTAGGTCGTGTGACGAGGTCAGGAGGGGGGGAATGTGGCTGGTTATAGCCATACTGGAGCACTCCAGCTGGCAGAGTGGGCGGGCAGAAAGAATTTGGAAGATAATAGGGAGGGTAAGCGGAGGTTTGGAACTGGGAGAGGGTCAGGGAGGGTACTTATGTGGTTCGTTTGGAGAGTTCATTGGGCGTTGTGTTTATTTGTTGTTTCTAAGGGGATTTCGTTCACATTTTGGTATTATGAGGTCCTTTCTTTTTCGTGCCGGCCTTGCCGCGAAGGGAGTTGTCTTTACCTGGATGGGGTAGAGGATGATATGTGTTGCTGTCCGCTCGCGGTCGGCAGCCTTTGGTAGTACGATATCGCCACCGTTATCGGGCACCCGGATGGCGCCGCGGACCACCCACGTCAACCAAGTTATTCCACTCATCTTCGGTTCTGTCTCCCCCTCACTTATTCGGCGCTGATGATTCCTTGCCTCCTCGGCCGAACCCATATCTTGTATAAATGATCAGCCTTGATCTTTGCTTATTTTTGCGCCTAAAGGATCCTCAGTTTCAATTGACTCGCCCCAAGCTTTACCTGTCCCCAACCGTATAGACCATTATTGCCCATCACACTTATTCCTGTTTATTGTACCAAGAGGCGGTCGCATAGTCTAATATAAAACATTAAACATATGCATTTTAATTAACTAACAATTTAAACATAAACACGCATTTTCCACACGTCAGATAACAGTAAGAATAGAAGTAAACTAAACAATTAATACCTCAGAGTAGGAAAATATGCGCAGTATTGCTCTGAAATTTCTTCCAATCGCGCAAGGGGAAGGTACCGGACTGTTTCCCCCATTAGACTATTCAACATGCTTGCATAATCGCCTGTAGGATGGAACGTACCAAGATCGCCGTAATCAAAGCCGATCGTCAAAGGTCGTTGGTCATTTTGTCTAAACGCCCTCCTTAAGGACGCATTCCCGGTCTCGATACGCAGGTTCGAACCTACAAAGATAAGTTATTAAGTCATGAAAATTCAAGTAAAAGAAATTAAAAATAATCAGTGTTAAAAAATAATAAATAAACACAATTTCTTACTTTCGCACTGGGCCGGTACGGGCCGGTTGGGCCGTCTGGGTGGAGAACCACCGGCATCCCCACCGTGTGATCTAGGAAATACGCACGCCATCTGTAAAATAACAAGTACAATAACACACAGTTTCGTGGACCAATTAATGCTAATACACAAATTCACCCCTCCCCTCTCCCCCCCTCCCCCCCCCTTAAAATATACACATTTTAACATATAAAAACAATTCCACTCAAATAAAAAATGCACATTTAAACATATAAAAACAATTCCATTCAAATGCAAAATTACACATTTAAACATATAAAAACAATTCCATTCAAAGCAAAATTACACATTTAAGCATATAATAACTGTTTCATTCAAACTACATCTTAAGATCAATTGTCATCGTCAGAATCATCGCTAAATAAAACTTCTTCAACATTAGTTTTGGGTTACAACGCTCAGCATCATCATCTGGACACTACAACATCTTCATCATCATCAAAAGGACTTGTGCAACTCATCATCTTCAAGCATTGCCTTCATTTGCATTAGCATTGTCATCATTAAACTGGTTGGGGGTCCATTTTGTCGATTCAGAATTTATACTCAATTCGTATGCATCTCTTCTCGCGTCTCGCGCACTCATTCAACAGACAGTGTATCTTTGATGAACTGCTACCATGTATAACATCTTTGATCGGACTTGCCACGTCTCGATGATAACATGTTCGACGTCCTTCCAACACGTGGTTGTCTAGCAAGTCTTCAAGGTAGAATACTTGTGTTACTTGTGTCCGCAAGAAATGTATGGTTATTTTTGTGACATTACCTATGAGTCAAATATGTTGTGAAGCCTTGTTCATGTTAAGAAATCCTGTTGCGTAGCATGTAAGTTCTTAGGGTTAATGGTGTCTAACATTTACTTCGAAACAGACAACTTACGGTTTGCGTATAAGTGAGCTCCAGTATTCTTCGAGTTGTCCATATACATCTCGCCATCAAGCCCTGTGTTGAAACTCGCTGCATTGAGTTGGTATGAATTATATCGCAGTTCATTACCACAAACTTCACACTGTTAACTCTGCAAGCGGGGTATGCATGTACTAATACGGTCCACATGCCAAAGAGAATAACTTTCACTACAGCCGTCGTTCACTTTTTTTTTCACGAATCTACGAAAGAGATGAAAACAAAGATTTAGATGAGAAAATAACTCAAGGTAATAATATCTAATGTATTTTAACCTTGTGATTAAACCCACGCGGGAATAAATAAGAAAATTCGTTTCCACGTTATCAGGCGATTTTCTGCAAAAAGTTCATGATATTAGGATAAGTCATCGAGAAAGAAGATTTTTCAAAATAAAAAAAGGAAGAAACAGACTCTTTGTAAGCCAAGATGTCTGCGTCGACTTCAGGACTGTTGTTAAGTACAAACCATACAACTGCCTGCCTAACATCTGTAGTCAGCCGAGTTGCTTTCATTCTACCCGTCAGTTTGCATGCGGACCGGAACACCTGGAATTTATTTGGTTCTTCTTCAGGCAAACCGTCGTCATTTCTGCCAAGACGATTAAATCTCGTCTCGACATCATCCTTAAGATAACGCGAACAAAAAGTTAATGCTTCTTCTGCAACATAACCCTCCGCAATAGAACCTTCAGGTTTTGCTTTATTTCGGACATAATTCTTTAGCTTCTTCATGTATCTTTCAAATGGAAACATCCACCTGTAGTGAATAGGGCCATCTAGAATAGCCTCATCGGGTAAATGTATAGCCACGTGAATCATTATGTCAAAAAAAGCAGGAGGAAAAATTTGCTCTAACTCAATCAAGATACTGATCGATTGTTTTTTAGCTTCTGACATGTCCTGCTGCATCAAAGTTCGAGCACAAAGTGCTTAAAGATAAGCAAAACTTGATTATCGGAGTGCAAATGCTTTTGGGAAAGTCTTGTTGTACTCCCAAAAGGAAGTATCCGATGACTCATTATATGACAGATCATGAGATTTCATGCGTACTATTGATATCATCAACGTCATTTCCTTGCTTGCCCCAAGCTTGGCATCCAAACCCATCAGTAAGATAGCAGAGATATCAGCATACAGCTCTGATGAATTTACAAAAAACCAGTTTTTCGCCTCTCTGAGGTTGCAAGAGCTTGCTTTGTGGATGAGGCTTCCTCAATTTCCGTTTGTTTTTTAACTAACCACACACTCCAATGTGTCCCTTTCACATGTTTCCCCCCTAGGGGGTTTTTTCCTTTTGGGCCTTGCCTTACCGTGTCTTTGGTTTTGTCGTTCTCGCAGCAGCTCACACAGGTCATTCCCCTCCCGTTTTTAGCACCCACTACTCTGCACCCGCACCGTGCTTTTACGATGGGCATGACATCTCAAAATTGTGTTTTAGTTTTAGAATGGGCCAATACTCAAGATCACAAAAGTAGAACACTCCTAATCCAATTCAATTCAATTTCTCGATTAGTTTAGGGTTCTATTTTAGCAAATCTCGATGTTCCCGGACGACGTTTTAAGACTTTACTAATTTGTAACTGGATCTCCAATTCGGAAAACTTTCTAGGTTTAGGTGTCGGTTCTTTTGAACCATAGTATTCCTTAAATTTATTCCTTTGTGGATGTTGTGTCCTTAAAAATCTTCTATGACCAACAGAAGCGAATTTGTTCTTTGACGCCATCGTGGAGTGTCACGCAGCAAGTGGGGCAGCGTAGTAGCCTTGCCCACTCACCCAGGCAAATACTTAAGCTATGGAAATCATTCATGGTCCATAAGAGCGCCGCTTTCATTTGGAAATGAGTACCCGTAGCAGCGTCTTTCGTCCAAACTCCTTTCCATAATTCTTGAAGTTCTTTAATCAAAGGCTGCAAGTAAACATCAATGTCCTTTGCAGGTGATTTAGGGCCGGGAATTAACATCGTCAACATTAAGGAAGTTTCTTTCATACACATCCACGGTGGTGTGTTGTATGTTGTCAATATGACCGGCCACATGCTGTAAGTTTGACTCATCATGCCAAAAGGATTAAAACCATCAGCAGCCAACCCTAATCGAACGTTTTTAGCGTCACCAGAGAACTCAGGTTTCATCATGTCAAAATATTTCCATGCTCTACCGTCACACGGGTGATTCATCTTACCTTTTTCCTTAGACTATCCAGTAGCATGCCAAGTCATCCACTTTGCTATGTGTTTTGTGTTGAACATACGTTGTAGTCTAGGTGTTAATGGAAAGTAACGCACGATCCTTTTTGCAACTAACTTCCTGGCCTTTGTCTTCTTTTTGTATCTACTCTCTTTGCAGACTGGACAATTAGGCATCTTTAGGTTTTCCTCTAATCCCCAAAATAAAAAACAATCATTTATACAAGCATGGATCGATTCGTATCCCAACCCGATCTTTTTGTATGTCTTCTTGATTTCATAGTACGACGATGGGAAATTGTATCCTTTGCTAGGGGGACATGCCTTTTGGAGAAGAGCTAGAATCTTGTTAAACCCGGCATCAGTTATTTTATGTAAAGCCTTGATGTGCGAAATCTTTGTTGTAAATTCCAATGTACTCATATCACAACCCGGGTACAACTTTTTGGTGGACCTAGAAAGTAACTCTTCAAACTCGTTATTAGAACCCGTTGTTTGGAATGGTTGAGGACCAGTTGTTTGAGTTGTGTGTTGGGACATTATTTGCAAAAAATTATCTTCGAAAAAACGTATCCATGTCAACGTGTTCAGGTGAATGCGGGTATTGTGGATGGTAGCGGAAGAATCGTTCACAGTGTATTTCAAGTGTATTAATGTTGTCAAACCGTAACGTGTATATGTGTACCTCAAGAATTTCGAGGGTAACACGATTATCATCACGGTTACAACATCGACTACATGGGCAATGGATCTTTTGTGTGATGGGGTGCAACAATGGCTTACAATGCTTGATGAATGCAAAAAGACCATCTAAAAATTCTTCGGAATTACGATGGATATGTGGTCAATCTTATCAATTGTCATAACTGCGTGCAAAATAAACATATTCAAATATTGATTTTTAGTTTTTTATACCAAAAAGGTCAGTAACAAATATTGAAATGTTCTGTTTACCTAAGATGCAACTAGAAGGCAATCCTAAACCCACCCTTTATATGTTTCGTCTCATATATGAATGCGTATAACGATTTACTATTGAGAAATTTTCGGCAGCATTTCCCCAAAACTCCCAATATGTGTTTAAAGCTATTCGTAGGAGTAAAGGAGAAACACTGTCGAAATATTCAAATAGTAAACCAATTATAAGCATTCATATCCTAAATGAGAAAAAACATTCAAAAAGCAGTCCCAAAACAGGGGACTTTCGAAATAATTTCTATAAATTTAATTTGGGACGGATTTTTTTTGTCTATAGTTGATTAATTCGGACGGGGATTTTCGAAATATTCACTAAAATCCTTAAATAAATTCCTAGAACACATATCAATCACTTTTCACATATAATTCATATAAGGGGGTGTTTGTTTGGCTTATACGTGGGGTTATGAGCTAATATGATCTTCGAGCTTAAATTCATATGCACCAATTTTACCGAAATCAAAAAAGCCAGAAAATTGGGGGCTTATGAATATTATAGCAAAATCTGTATAAAGTATATGTCATAAGCTCACATTTAAGCCGAAACAAACACCCCTATAGCATATAAGCCGAAACAAAAATCATATTTAGCCGAATACAACACCGGTCGTTCACATTTAGGAAACAAACATATATAAGCCGAAACAAACAACCCCGTATATGATTATATCAATACAAAAACATTCTTAAAAACAATACCAAATTCATATCAAGTTATAATCAAATACAAAAACCAAATACCAAACGAATGCCACCGAAGGATACCAAAAGGAAAAAAACAAAAAAAATACCCTTTCGTGGCTGTGGACTTGGCTGTGGTCGGTGTGGACCGGCTGTGGTCGGCTTCGGTCGGCTGTGGACCGGTTGTGGTTCCGGCTGCGGTCGGCTGTGGGGACCCGGTGTGGTCGGGTACAGTCGGCTGGGGTCGGCTGTGGTCGGATGCCACATTCAAACAAACAACAATAAAACTTTCATTTGCACTATCAAAAAATAACAAAAACAATAACAAAAACAAATTAAAACATTAACCAAAAAAAATTTTAATTAAAACTAATGAAAATTAAAAAAATGATTCAAACATTTTAATCAAAAACGAATTATAAGAATAGTAAGAATATTGTTTAGGGGTTTAGAAAAGAATTATGATTTAGATAAAAAGAAAAAGTGAGGATTGTGCTTTCCTTTTTTTTTTTTGTGTGACGGAGTAATGGGGTGGGATTGTTGTGGTGGTGGGGTGGAGGATATGTAGTGGTGTGGTTATATCCGGTAGGTGACGGTGGTTCGCTGAAATTCTCAAAGGGAGTGGTGGTGGTGGTGTTTTTTTGTGTATCTAAGTTTTCTGTCTAAAGTCTACTCTGAGGTAGAGTGTATAATTTTTGGGTCGACAATTTTTGGGAGACAATGTCGACCTAACTTTGGTCGACAATACTCTAGTTTGGGTCGACATGGTCGTCCTAAACTTTTTTCATTAAAATAATAAAGTGGCGGGTGGTTCAAAATTTGGTGAAAATTTTGAGGGAATTTGGGGGCAATTTTAGGGTCGACATTAGTTCGAAATTTGGGTCGACAATGTGACCTAAGTTTTCAATTTGTATATTTATATTAAAAAATGTTTATTAACAAGCATAGTTATCGGCGTTTCGGCCGGGTCGGTTCCGGTTCTGTTTAGTATATAATTATTACATTAAATGATTTTTATAAAATATATAATAACTTTTTTTATAAAATATATAATTTTTATAAAAAATTAAATTGGTTCGTTTCGGCCGGGGGGGGGGGGGGGGGGTGTTCCGGTCGGTTCCTGTTTCGTTTATAATTATTCTATAATGATTTTTTATAAAAATTATAATAACTTTTTATAAATATATAAATTTTTATTAACAAATATAAAATTGGTTCGTTTCGGCCGGGTCGGTACGGTTCCTCGTTTAGTATATAATTATTATAGTAATAATGATATTTTTTATTAAAATTATATAATAACTTTTTTTGAAATATTTAACTTTTTATAAAAAATATAAATTGGTTCGTTTCGGCCGGGTCGGTCCGGTTCCTCGTTTCGTATATAATTATTATATAAAATGATTTTTTTATAAAATATATAATAACTTTTTTATAAAATATATAACTTTTTATAAAAAATATAAATTGGTTCGTTTCGGCCGGGTCGGTCCGGTTCCTCGTTTCGTATATAATTATTATATAAAATGATTTTTTATAAAATATATAATAACTTTGTATAAATATATAGACATTTTTATAAAAAATATTAAATTGGTTCGTTCGGCCGGGCGGTCGGTTCTCGTTTCGTATTATGTTAGGGTTCAACGGACGAGTCGAGATGTTATGGTTATACATTAGACGTTCAACGGAAGAGTCGAGATGTTATGGTTATACATTAGACGTTCAACGGAAGAGTCGATATGTTAGGGTTATACGTTAGAGGTTCAACGGACGAGTCGAGATGTTAGGGTTATACGTTAGACGTTCAACGGACGAGTCGATATGGTATGGTTGTACATTAAACGTTCAACGGACGAGTCGATATATTAGGGTTATACGTTAGACGTTCAACGGATGAGTCGAGATGTTAGGGTTATACGTTAGAGGTTCAACGTATGAGTTAGGGTTCAATATTAGAGGTTCAACGTATGAGTTAGGGTTACACATTAGAGGTTCAACGTATGAGTCACTGTTAGACATTAGAGGTTCAACGTACGAGTCAGGGTTCAATATTAGAGGTTCAACGTATGAGTTAGGGTTCCATATTAGAGGTTGAACGTATGAGTTAGGGTTACACATTAGAGGTTCAACGTATGAGTTAGGGTTCAATATTAGAGGTTCAACGTATGAGTTAGGGTTACACATTAGAGGTTCAACGAATGAGTCACTGTTAGACATTAGAGGTTCAACGTACGAGTCAGGGTTCAATATTAGAGGTTACAAGTTGAGTTAGGTTTATATTAGAGGTTCAATGTATGAGTTTGGTTCTATATTAGAGGGTTTCAATGTATGAGTTAGGGTTTTATATTAGAGGATCATGTATGGAGTTAGGGGTTCTAATATTAGAGGTTCTATGTATGCGTAGGGTTACTTATATTAGAGTTCAAGTATGAGTTAGGGTTTATGTTAGAGGTTTCAATGTATGAGTTAGGGTTTACATATTAGAGGTTCAATGTATGAGTTAGGGTTCTATATTAGAGGTTCAATGTATGAGTTTAGGGGTTTCATGTTAAAGGTTCATGTATGAGTTAGGGTTCTATATTAGAGTTAATGTATGAGTTAGGGTTCTATAATTAGAGGTTCAAATGTATTGCGTTAGGGTTCTAAATTAGACGGTTCAATGTATGAGTTAGGAGTTTATATAGAGTTCAATGATATGAGTTAGGGTTTCATGTTTAGAGGTTCAATGTATGGTTAGGAGTTCTATATTAGAGTTACCAATGTATGAGTTAGGGTTCTATATTAAGAGGTTCATTGTATGAGTTAGGGTTCTATATAGAGGTTCAATGTATGAGTTAGGGTTCTATATTTGGGTTCAATGGATGAGTTAGGGTTTATCTTAGAGGTTCAACGTATTGAAGTTAGGGTTCAATATTAGAGGTTCAATGTATGGAGTTTGGGTTCTATATTAGTGGTTCAATGTAGAGTTTGGGGTCTTCCTTGTTAGAGGCTTCAATTTTGTATGAGTTAGGGTTCAACGTATACCGCCAAAACTCCCGCCAAAAAAATCTCCCGCCCAAATACTCCCGCCAAAAATTTTCCCGCCAAAACTCCCTCCAAATACTCCCGCCAAGCCATTCTTCTTTAAATAAAAACAGATAGTATCTTATCTCCCAGCACACACACACTCTATCCTCACAACCCACACACATTCACCACCACCTCGATCAATGTCACCAGATGGAGCGATCTAATCATACTTGGTGTGCAAGTGTAAAAATGGAAATGTGGGTTAGACATCATGCGAGATCACCAGCTATGGTCAACAATACTACGATGTCCTAATTCAAATGTGATATATCAAAGCATAACTATTTATGTAATATAAAAATAGTAGCTTGTCCAAAATGGACTTTTCTTATGATTTCCTTACTACGTAACAAGCCAGGAATGAAAGAGGAGGATGTGGCTACTTTATGTGGGATGGATGCTTCTCCTGGACCGTCAACACCTCAAAAGTCATTCTCCCGGGAACTTTTCCGAACACAAGTCATTCTCCGGGAACTTCTTCACGACCAAGTCATTCTCCGCGATCTGCACAGAATCTCGGAATGGCAGAGTGCTCAAATTGTAAGTTCTTGGCTGAAAGGATAAAGACACTAGAGGCAAGGATAAGTTTACTAGAGGGACAACTAGAGATGGAAAGGCATCCCGAGAACCACACACTTGAGTCAGCTGGAATACTTCACGAGATCTACCAAGGGATGAGAAACCTTAATATGGAGTAGTTTTTCATTAAGATAAATCATTTTAGCATTTGGAATGTAGAAAAACTTAATATGCTTTAATGTTTGAGATGGGAAAACTTAGTATGCTTTAATGTTTGAGTGTTTATCGATTTCTAATGTAATTTGATATTATAATAATAAACGTTAATCGATTAGGAATCATTCCGTGTATTTTTGATTTTTATAGCTGGTTTTTAAACTGCTGTTTAGTTCAGTTAATTTTTGAAGTAAAATTATCAAATTAGCAAAACTAATAAATGATAAATTTTTTTAATCGAATAGGAATCATTTCCGTTGTATTTTTAATTATATATAATTTTTTAAATGCATTTTTTATAGCTAAAAAATTGTATATAATTATTATATAAAATGATTTTTTATAAAATATATAATAACTTTTTTATAAAATATATAACTTTTTATAAAAAATATAAATTGGTTCGTTTCGGCCGGGTCGGTCCGGTTCCTCGTTTCGTATCATGGATTTATGGTATTGTAACGTTTAATGATTTGTTATTGTATCGTATGGTGGATTTGGCGAATTCTGGATTTGATGAAACGTGGATTTTTTTCCGGAAAAATCTGGTAAAACTGCAGCTGATTTTTTTTTTCCAGGTTCATGTTAAAGTCGACATTGTCGACCCTAAAATCGAACTTTGGGTCGACAATGTCGACCCTAGCTTAGTGGAATGTCTACGAGGACTGCTGCAAATAAACAACTTATTATATATATATCTTTGGGTCGACATTGTCGACCCAAAATTCAAAAAGAATGTCGACCCAAATTTATTTATTCACTAAATAAATAAATACATATATTCTTTATTTAAAACATTTATTAAATAAAAAACTTAGGGTCGACATTGTCGACCCAAAATGTTTTGGGTCGTAAATTTAGGGGTTTTTGGGTCGACTAAGTCGACCCTTAGACCCTAGGATCGATTGCTTTTGTTTTTTTGGGTCGAGTATGTCGACCCGAAGTCTTCCTTTTGTTTTGGTGTTAATAAGCGATTCTGGTTTTCTTATTGTTCTAAAAATTGTAAGACAAGTGATTTAATGTTACCCAATGCTTCGTTGATTTAGTATGTGATATCATTTGGCAAATACTAACTATTGTAAAAGCCTTTATCCATATTCAATTCTTCATTATAATAGTTTAATTACTTCTTAGCCCAAGGTCCAAAAGAAATGAAGAAAATATATACTTGTACTTCATTTATAAAAAACATTACAAATTATGATGTTTCATTATCATAAACATGGT
>BQNB010060687.1:20938-35231 GCA_026074375.1 Tanacetum coccineum
GGGGTTTTTTTTAAAAAAAAGTTTTTTTTAATAATGTAACGGATATTAAGAGGTGGGGCCCGAAAATTACCACTCACTTGTGGTGACTGGTTCACCCTTCACCATGCAACTCGAGCGCGAGTTAGGGGGGCCGGAATAACAAATGAATGGTGAGTGGAGCATATGAACGGTGAGTTATGCCTTACTCCGCCCAGCCTAATAAATCTCTTTTTTTCTTAACGAGGGGCATATAGCCCACGCGTTGCGGCGGGGGCTAACTTAATATCGAAAGGTGTTTAGCTTCTATAGTAGTATGTTTTTGGTGTTTCGGTATTTTTAGTCTAACATCACATAAACCATAATCGCAATACCAAAAGCAGCAAGCTTGTCAAATAACCAACTACGAATTGACTAATAATATTAAAACTCATGAGTCTTAAAAAACTGATTAACCATGTGGCACAATTTGGTGCTTGTTTACTCCATAGGCAAAAACTCCTATGTTGCATCAAGATTCCTTCCAGAGAAAGATCCTCTAAAATTTTCATGCCTTAATGGAATAATTTCTTCAAGTCCAGAACCTCCAAGTATTCCTCATCACTTTAGCCCCTAGAAACTGATGTCTCGTTTATGGTTGCACAGTCATCATAATTGGCACAGTTCTTTGCCATAAACTGGAACTGTATATTGATACTAACTTGTCGACTTGTTTAGATCAGTGTTCAATCCAATTCCAGAACGACAAACATTGTTATTACCATTGGGTATAACCCGTATCATTACCAAAACCACCCCTGATCTGTCAAAAGAACATGGCTTGGATGATTCTCGTCTTCTTGTCTCTTGTTGCATTTCCAGCTAATTCGAAGACCTGCATACAAACACCCCATTTAACCCTCAAAAGCTGCCACTGAATTTAGAAAAGAATTTAGATAACTGCTATAGAAGGTCGCATACATATAGACCACACGATGCATAAAGTTTTTTCTCTAAAATCTTATCTGCTAGTAAGCAACTATTATGAGTTTTGATAATTTGAAGCATAAAATGGTTGAAGCAAATATGCAAAATGGTTGAAGCATTTCAGAAACTGGAAATATGCATGTTGCATATCTTCATAAAAAACCATATGACATTGCCACTTATCATGAAAGTTTTAACAGAGAGAAAATAAAACAGTTTACTACTTTACTGTATGTTGATAACTGGAAAACAACACACTGGAAAATGCAGGTCAAATGTGATTTTTTTAAGAAAATAAGCACCATCAGTCTCTTTAGGGGGCTAATCGTATCCTCAGCCATCAAGAACCGTAAACTAATCACATCACTTTAAACGTCTGGTTGATCATACCTGCACTATAGGAGCTGCATCCTCCTTGTTTCGCAATGTTCCAAGCTTTTTGTTATCTACCTGCAACCATAAAACGTATTTCAGAAAAGATCGATGAACATGGAGTTTTACAAATCAACTATCTGACGACACTACCTAAAACTGATAACAAATAATTTGCAGCCTCAATGCCACCATTTATTCAAAACTAATTAGGATACTAACAGGGTGTTTGGGAGTGCGGTAAAAAAAGATTACAGGCTTATATGTATATACAAATACGTTGAGAAAAGTAACAATTAAGAAAACCGTTTGCGCTTATTTAATTTTTCATATATAAATACTTTTTACCTTGTTGCAGCCCGATACATGCGGTCCCTTTATTTATATATGGATTTTCCAAACACGATCTTGCCTTTTGGGACAACATCCTTTGCTTGCTGACGACAGGCCTGCTGTCCACAAGAGGCACAACGACACTGCATATTTCAATCACAGCAGCCGCATTTCGCTGTAAACTAAGATCTAACGCTACGTTTGGGTGGCCTTCACCAAGTGCTGCTACAACAGCCTGCAAGTAAAGTCTTTTGCTAATAGACTAAGCTAAAGACTTCAAGAACACGTGGAATCAATATGTTTGAAAGAGACGTTAATATATAATAACCTACAAACATTAGACATTTATAACCATAAATGTGATAAGTGTAACGTATCTGGTTTGCGGATGAAGATGGCTGGCACGCCCCTAACCTGTCTCATTTCCATCCTTAATCACTACGGCCACCTCTGTTAGTCTTATAAATACTTTAATATCAAACGTTTTAATCCTTTGAACACTTCAATATATTATTGCGTTATACCTATTTTATATTCACATATCAACAAAGTGACTATCAAAATATATTCTCAATGTAAAAAGACAGTGTTAATTATGTAGATGCATATAGAATTAAGCATAGGCCGCATTTTTTGGCTTCTGATATAACAACAGGAGATGTTTGGAGAGGTTTGTTACCACCATCGATAAAAGCCCAAGTCCTAACGAAACACTAACCCGGCCCCAAATTTTTTTTTAAGGTATAATCAAATCAAATTTTGCCTAAACACAAAAATGGAATTTAAAAATAACAACCGAAATAGATAATTAAATTAGAACATACCTTTAATTTGTAATCTTGTGTTAGTGAAATGGCCTCTTTGGCGCTGATGATGAACTGGTCAAGCTTGGATAGATGATATATGGGAGGCGGTGGATTTGATAATATGGATTCTTCATGAAGAATCAAAGAGACGTGGGTAAATATCCGGATCTAAAACGGGGAGGCAATGGGCTGAGAAACCGGACTGACATAAGCCCACCATAAGGCCCATGCTATTTTGTCGCCACTTGTAACGAAGATTAGGAGTATGATAATGTGTCTTAAAAAACAAATACGAGTTAAATTTGTATTTAATTAAGTTACTTCTAAGTTTAATCGACATTAATAAATGCAATTTTTTTATATAGAATCCAAATTAGCGTCCAATAATTGCATATGTGCCTCAAGTCATATGTTAGAAAACTTTTATTCTCGGTTTCATTTTTAAAAGAAATAAATAAATAAATAAAATTCATTTCTAAGATCTCAAGAATGCAATAATATTCATAATAATGATAATTTGATAGAAGATTTTAATATTCATTATAAATTCCTCACTCTTTTCTTTTTTATCCGTCTTAGGTCTGAGCGCAGCCTCGACCCTAGCAAAAATGTGATGTGTCCATAAACTCTGGATCGTAAATGGATTCTAAAAGTTTTAAATGAAATATGAAAGTAAATTGTTGTATAAATTTAATATTGAGGAAAATTGTTTTCTTATTTATTTCTTTTATTAGAACGGCGAGTTAGTATAATACTAAGTTAGTTATTGGAACTTGAGACCTCTCGCATGTGGTAACAACTTCTTTAAAGTCACATTTAGTAGCCAACTGAACTAGCCGTTTTTTCTTATTTATTTATTTAATACAACAGTGTGTTTTGATGGAAAAACTATTTTTCTTCTTTGAAAAAAAACCATTTAAGTGGGGAAAAAAATATCAGTCACCCTCGAATTCATTATATACACCACATCCCCAGTTTTGGATTATTAAAAAAGAGTAAATTGCATAAACCAGTCTTTGTGGTTTATCTAAACTGCAGGCATATTCTTACAACTTTGAATGTGTAAGGGTATGTCATAAAAAAATTCACGCCTAAAACATAAGATCCGGAGGTCGGGAAGAATAAAAAAAATAAGTAGCCATGTTTATTAGATTGTAAAGAGATAAAAAGAAGATGTGTGTGTTTTTTAGAGAGAGAAATACACACACCTAATGAGATGTACAAATAGTTTCCTCCACCCTCCTATGGAAGTATAGGAGGGTATATATACGCATAACTATCCTAACTTGACATTTCTAGCCCTTGTGTATCTAACAAATAATAATCTAATGTAATTCTGTATTAGCCGGCATATTTTAAGGCTAACAATCTTCTCCCAATATTTGGCATATGGAATTACTTACAATGTTCCTATCAAGTACAAATACAACATAATAAAGACTTTCAAAGTGCTTCCAATGCTGAAGATGACGTCAGTGTCTTCTAGTCTTGATAGTTGTACTCCAGCTTGGATCTTCTGTGTCTTTGACTTGTTCTGAAACCATTGTAGTATGCATGAGTTGGATTAACTTCTCCTCAATTCATGCAGCGTGTCTTTAAAAACTTTCTTCATAGACTTCTTTTTGGCGAAGTTTCTGAATCAGCTTCCCCCAAACCAGTATCCGTATCTTGAGCAGATTCTGAAACATTAACGTAGTTCGAACGATCTTCTAACATAGACATTTCAAGTGCACATCGGAATTTTGTAGAAGAATCATCCAATACATGAAGTACACACTTTAACCCTTTTTCAAAGTTGAAACCGTAAGCACCAGAATCATTACGATCTTGGGGGGAAATGCACTTTTCTTCCATCATTGTGCACCAAAGTTAACTAAGTCCAGAGTGTGTGTGCAATTTATTCCTTGTTGTACCTATTACATCAACTAATACTGCTTCTATATAGTATACTAACATTTGGTTTTAGTGAATATCTGTTTGGGGGAACACACAAGAGATCAACAATAATTCTTCTCACGCATGTAGAATACTTCCCAAACCATACTAAGTAAAGTCGTATAAACTACTTCCCCCTGGAAGTTGACCTGATTACCCACTCTAAGTCAATTTTTTTCCCATGTTGGTTTCCAACTCTCGGATTTCATTGTCATGTTACGTCCATATATCGAGAGAAGTTTTTGTCATAAGCACAAATCTTGAAAAGTTATGAACGTCGTTGAAGAACTTTGAGAATTTTGTTTAGACTGTGAAGTACCTTTGTCTTGGAATAGCACAATAATATCTCGTGAGAATTGCTGATTACATCTCAACCTTTAAACTCTCTGGCTAACTTACCAACCTCGTATTCTGTCGGCTATTGTTGTGATCAATTGGCTGAAGTAAAATCCGATATACTAAACTTAAAATGAAGTAAAAAATCCCCCAAATTTGTTAGTAAGCTGTGCCACTGTTGTTGATTGAAGAACCGGTGTAAGATTAATATCTATAAGTTACTCTATACCCAACCAGAAAAGTATATATAAGAAGTAACAAAAACTCTTGAAATTATCCAAATCGTCTTTTGCGTTGTGACACTATGTGTACTATTAACGTAACTCCTTTAATGATAGTTAACCAGGTCTGCAATAAATCCACCTTCTGTCTGCTGGTAACTAGATAATTCAAGTCTCAATCATTAGATGTGTACGTTCAAGCAAGTCATCAATCGATAGATTGGATTTGAAGAAAAAGGGGTAGAAAATAGAATGAAGTCTCGATGATGAAATAAGTAGACGCCTTCGTGAAACTCAACTTCAATTTCAAATAAGGGATACCAAATCAACTTCGTGATCACTTGTCATCGTAGTCCGAATCTTTAGCCGTTTGTCGTTTTAGTGAATCTTATAAGGATCGTTTTAGGATTAAGTGTTGTGTTTTGCTTTGGTGTTATGATCAAGTCACTAGGGAATTATGACAAATCGCTAACTAAATTTAAAATCGGCAGAGTAACGTTTAGTAATTAGCTTAGATATGGTCTTCAATTTGTCCATGTCACAACTCACTAATACAACTCGCTACTTTGGAGAAATTTGGCTAGCATAATGCTTGGCTTTGACCTTGGAAATTTTTTTCAGTGTACCTGTCAACTCGCTGCACCAACTCGCTGGTAAGACCTATCAACTCGCTGCACTAACTCGCTAGTAAGACTTGTCAACTCGCTACACTAACTCGCTAGTATGACTTGTCAACTCGTTGCACTAACTCGCTAGTATGACATGTCAACTCGCTACATTAACTCGCTAGTATGACTTGTCAACTCGCTACTCCAACTCGCTGGAATAGTACTCCAACTCGCTACCTTAACTCGCTACTCTAACTCGCTGAAATTGTACCTTAACTCGCTACTCCAACTCGCTGGAATTGTACCTTAACTCGCTACTCCAACTCGCTGGAATAGTACCTTAACTCGCTACTCCAACTCGCGAAGCAGTAGCTGCCAAAAAGGTTTCTTTCGAACAAGTACACGAGTCGCTTTCGTACTTGTTTGTCATGTTCCACCTATCTCAACTCGCTACGACGAGCAACCGTAACTCGCTACTTAAAAAAGTTTTAAAAACTTTTGAAATAAGCTCAAAAATTTCAATAAGTTGATGAAATAAGATGTAGGACTTGAAGATAAGCTGCTAGAGCTTGTTCTAAACATGAAAGTACAAGTCTTTTTCAGATTAAAACACAAACAAAGCATGATTCTTGATTTTTTTCACAAGACTTTTCGAACCAAGAACCACCTTAAGAAGCAACAACATAAACACAAATTCCTCCTAGGCTCTGGTACCACTTGTCATAAAAAAAATCACACCTAAAACATAAGATCCGTAGGTCGGGGAGGATAAAAGAAATAAGTAGCCATGTTTATTAGATTGTAGAGAGATAAAGGGAAGATGTGTGTGTTTTTTAGAGAGAGAAATACACACCTAATGAGATGTACAAATAGTTTCCTCCACCCTCCTATGGAAGTATAGGAAGGTATATATACGCCTAACTATCCTAACATTTCTAGCCATTGCGTATCTAACAAATAATAATCTAATGTAATTCTGTATTAGCCAACATATTTTAAGGCTAACAACGTAGTTTGTGAAGGAAATTTTCGATTCACCCATTCCCTAAAATGAAATGACAAAAATACCTTCTTTTTTTTTGTTTAAACCAAACTGAATACAAATTAAATACTTTGTTTTTGGTTTCAATTAGCCAATTAAAGAATTTGGTTTGGTTTTACTCTCTTTCGTTATGGTTTATTTTGTGGTTTGTTCGACCTCAAACCAAGCACTGAACACCCCTACGTGGCTACGTGTATGACCGGTTATCCACTTAGAAACTGAGCTACACACCTCTAAATTTTCTAGCTAATTGAATCGAACTGCCTCATGAACACCATGCAATTTATGACAAAATAACTAAAACACGGCTGATTATCAAGTTTAAATGAAATGGATTCATTCTTTCATGACAGCGATTCCTGATTAACTTCCATTCCTTATACTAAGCATCACAAGTACAGTTTACATTCTTTGCACAAGTGTTGACTTATCTAAAGATTTCGTGTATTATAGATCACGAAGGTTGCTGGGTTGTTTCATCGTAATGGTAATCACACTCTAAGAGAGCCGGGTGTTGGTATCTTGCACCAAGGTTCTCGTATCTTGGGCCGGAGCCTCGATCAATCCGTTTAGCAACCACCAACCCCATTCCTTTTAGTTTTAGTAGCAGTGGGATGGGCCATGGCCAACCCAGTTTTTTATCAGCTACACAAGTAACATGTATAATTACTACACAAAATTGTTTTAGACTCGTCCAAAATGAAGTATTTGGCCCACCAACCAAGATGTAATTAGTATATTTATGTTGTTAATTTGAAATTTGTCGTGACAAAAGTTTGATTGTCATTCGTATTAACAAAAATTATTAGACTACTTTTTCTCGAATTCATGTTTGTACATGTCTTGGCCCACCCGACTTAAAAATTCTAGCTTCGTCACTGAGTAATCACACTCTAAGAGAGCCGGGTGTTGGTATCTTGCACCAAGGTTCTCGTATCTTGGTTAATATCGCTATTCTTGTTCATATCTGTTGCACCTGTTGTGGAGGTACATTTGTAGGTGTTCATTAAACAAGTACCTACACTGGTTAGTTTTTAACCTGGAATTGATAGACCCGGTATTAGTCTTCGGATAAATTAATACTCCAAGTAAACTGTTGTAGTTACAGTAATCACCGGAAGAATTTGACACCCTGATACATACCAATATAGCATCAACTATTTTTATGACAACAACAATTGACAAATGTTTAATGTTAGCTTCATATGCAGAAAAAGAAATAACAACTTCTATCATCTTTTAAACATCAACTTTATAACCAGCTTCTACAAGGATATACCAACGTAAACTCAGTTCAAAATGTTCATTCGGTGATTGCTAATTGGACAACAGCATGTTTACAATAACGACCATAAGGAGCGGAACTATAGAACATGGTAAATATACATGTTCAGACATGTTGAGGACTTAATACGTCGCTCACTTGTATCCAAGTATAAAGTAGTTGCGTTTCCATAACTGCAAACTCATTTGAAGAACTTTGAGACACTATCAAACAAATTTAAAGCCTTCAGTTCACCTCTTCTCATATCCCTCAATTTCCTCCTCAGTATCTGAAAATGCCCAAAAATTAACGAAGTCAAAATTTAAGGTGATCAACTTTAGGAAGGGGGCATAATGAGTGCAATGTGTCCTTACGTATTGGGCACGAAAGAGGATTCTTTGTTCACTGTTGCACAAATCAACGGCTAGCTGTTTAAGGAACAGTTTACGATTGAGCTGCTTTGGAGATGTTATATCCAAATCCATTGACCCACTTGCCTGTTTCATGGTTGTTAGGAAATACTTTCATTACAATCTTCCTATTGGCTATAGATTCAAATTAAGATATCACCAACCAACATTATGCTATGATTAGTATCTTTAGTGGTGGCCAAATGGGAGAGTCCGGGTGAAAAAGAGTTGGGCAGGATAATGTGACCAGAAACCCTTTTTGTCATTTTTTTTTTGCACAATTAAATTCGCCAAATACGATTACAGGCATCATATTATTTCAATAATCATCTTAAACTTTGGGCGACTTGGACTTATTTGGCCTGTTTACTTTCTAGCTATTTTTATTGATTTTACCCGCTTAACCTTTTAGAATAAAAACATAACCCGAATTGACCATTCATCAGCTTTGCCACCTATACTAATATCCAATTCGAACTTTTCCAAAAGAATAAATTTTGTTGAATGAATTTGAGGACGGAAGAAGTAGCTCATCACCTGTAAAAACTTGGTGTACTTTGATATACTCGATTCACAGCTATCCAAGATGTATTGAAATGCTTGTTCCTCTAGCTCAGGAATTCTGATCTCTTTATTGGTGGTGCTTTTATTTGATGCTGCGGCAGCCATCTGGTATAATATTGCATTAAAACTTGTGAAGGATGATACACTATAATTAAACTCTGTTTATTAAAAAGTGTCTAACCTCCTCAAATTTTCCACTCATACTCGGTGGACTCACGGCTAAATATGCATATGCCATCAGCTCCAATGGCCAACCCGTGACTTGTAACGGAAAACATTGTGATCTGATACAAAAGCAGATCTTAACTGAAAATATCTTAAGTTTGATATACCATACGCACACATTGTCAAATTTGGAAATATTTGTTTTTTTGGAATCGTCAATTATATTTTTTACACTCACGCTGACAATCCATGCTTCTTCAAAGCTTCCACCTTTAGTTCATAGCATTTATCTGATTTTTTAAGTGAAAATGGCAACTCAACCGAGTCACTTGGGTTGGTCCCTTGCCTTGGCACAAACCCATAAGAGAGCAATAGTTCTCCATTAGATTTTCTTCCGTATGAAATGAAAACCTACAAGTAATTATTGAATTACCGAAAGTATATTTGCAAGTTATAATCATCACCTTCCAAGTAATGCTCTTTTGTATGTAAATAAAAATTAGAAAATGATTTACCTGCTCACCTGGCTGGTATGGACGATCTGTTGTGAATACAACTCCCTTTGTTGATTTATCGTAATCCAAAAAGGTTTCCACCTGTAGATATTAAATACAACATTGCAAATAAACTCACACACCTTTTCAATTATCTAAGTTCGAGTAAAGAAAATAGTGGTCAGGAACATACATCACAGCTATGATTTAACATATCTGCCCATGGCACCAAGGCAACCCTTCCATCCAACGAAGGTAGTCGAACCTGAAATAGTCATAAGCAAGATTATGATCGTTCACTTACTGGTTTAAATTTAACCAAGAGACTTCATTTAGTACACTTGGCAGAATCATAATTTAATTACGGAACTCACCAAGCGTGAAAAAAGAATTCCAAAGGACCATCTAAACGTTTCCATATTGTATATCTGCAATGAACATTGCTTAGTTTCCAAATATGTGGTGGTTTCCAATTTTCATATTGAATACCTGCAATACTCTAATTTGTCCCGTTTTCACCTTCGTACATTTTTGGGTACATTTAAGTAGTTATAATATACTTTATGTCCCTTTTGGGTCATTCTATAGTTATATAAAATTGAATGTTTTATATAAATCCAACATTTTCATAGATAAATTAACATTTCAATGAGAAAAATTCTCATTAAAACCCAAATTATAAGGGCTTTGGGGTTACAAAATGACCAAAGCGGACACAAAGCCATCTTTAAATGACTCAAAATGTACCAAAAAGGAGTAGAATGAAGTACCTCTTCAGGAAACAGATTAGGATGCTTGGAAAAAATTCTTGCCCTCAAGTCATTGTACCTGAAAAAAAAGATAAAAATCTAAATTACACATTAAGCCCATAAGATTAAAACACACATTAACCCCTAATATCTTTTTCACAGGTTATAGATATCTGAGATAAAGCAAGAAAAAAGTCACATACGTTCCGGTTACATTATTGATCCTTTCAATTGCTCGTTCTCTAATCTGGGAAGCTTCCAAGTACCTATCTAATTCTCCACGTGTCCTGAAATACAACAAATATGCTGTAGGGGAAGATACTGAGCATAGATCCTTATGTTACTCAAAAGTAGATGCAATAACATCAAGAAACCCTTACCAGTATAGAAGTGAGTAAGGTTGTCTTGGCAATGCGGATATATAGTTGCTCCATCTAGACGACTTCATAAGACTTGCCTCACTTATTAGGTAGGTTGCAATCAATGGCCAATCGGGCACATCGTATCTCTTCAAAACTTCACCAGCCTCTGGAAAACTCCATTCCTGATTTCCAACATTCACAGGCACAATTCAGATGATATTGCAAGTATGATGTGATTTCAGATGAAAAAGTATAATCCAATAGAAGTAACTAACAAAGTATGCTGAGATTCAAAACTTCCAAGAGTTCGTTATAAATTAACACGTTGTGGAGGTATCAAGCATTGAACATGCTTTTAAGTTCCCATGAATACCAGAGACGGACATCTTTAAAGGAAATAAGGAAATACATTTCCTCAAGGAATAAGTAATGAACTGTTTAGCATTGCACTTTTTAAAGTTATTATATTGCTTTATATTTAAAATCACAAATAACAAGTTTCGAGTTTTTGGCTTTAGTGAAAGTGGTTCGTAAAACATGATCAAACAGATAATCATCTGACCAATACAACTTCAAAGGCATAAGCACATCCAAACACTACAACCCCATTTGGTTATGATTAATAATTTAGTTCTGATTATTACAGAGTTTAATCTTATTTCAACAGCCTTTCAGCGTTTGCTAATCCGCAGTTGGGTACAGCTCATAAGCACTTTTGAGTGTATGGATGATCCAAACAGCTTATGTCTACATATCATCTTATCTGAGTTTCTTATATTAAGTTGTTTAGGACCGGCTAATTTGCAATAGCTTATGCTAATTTACAACAATAGCTTATCAGCTTAATGAACACAATTAGCGGGGGACCTACCCATGAACCCACGTGGATTTTTCCCATGCAGTCTAATATATAGTAAAAAAATTCTTAATCTTTTTGAACGGGAAATGATTGGAAAGCCTAAGATATGCCTAAACTTGTATGTCTGTGTCCCTATTGGTTGCAGAGAAGCTAAGAGATTAATTAAATTGTTAGAAACCTATTAAATACTGACACACAAGTTTAGGCATAAAGCAACAATGGACTGTAAGTGGGTTATGTTAGATTGATAAAACACCAACCGGTTAAAAAGTTATGGCCTAACAGTTAAAAAGTATACCAAAGGGCTTTGGCTCACTTTTTACCCACCTCTGAAAAAGCTATGGCCCACCGGAGAGATTTTGTGGATAAAGGGTCATGGGTTCGAGTCTCGGCTCGTGCTTACTCCGGTTGGTGCTCCGCTGAGCAGGAGAGTTTCCGGACCTATTCTTTGTGGGGCGGACGATGGCTGGTGCCAAAAGGCACCTACTTCAGGGTTTTCCCGCCAATCTACACCTTTTTTTTTGTTGGCCAAAACATTATGCGGGTAGAGTTTTGGCTGAAAGTTGTATTTTTTTTAAAAAGGGATAAATGGTGGCGGCTATGGTTAGACGGGGTGGCATAGAGGAGGCGACTCAACTTAGCCACCTTGGGTCTGAGGATCAAACCTGCTCTGATACTTTCATAACTGAATAATGAGAGTTTACATTATAAATACACATACGACATGCTAAAGACTATACGTGCTTAGCCCAATACAAACAATGCTATATACAAACTAATAGTCCACTAACATGGACTTCTCGGTATCCTTCCGGTTCAACTAAAAACCATGGTGGAAGGATACTAGTAGCCCACTACCTTTGTAAGGCCTCCCAAAGCCGAAAGCAGTGGACTACTCGGGTATGTTGTCCGGGTTTCAACTAAAAACCTATGTGAGAGGATGCTTGTAAGCCGCAACTTTAAGCTTATTAGGGGCTAAAATGTCTTATCTTGTACCGATATGAGACGGGTTGTTACACAAATGCATAATCACTAATGCTTAAAAACAGCTAAAAGCAAGACAAATGCATAACTTGAAATTAAAACCAAACCCCATATATACCGAATCCGCGGAGATAACAAGCGAAGGAGGCACAAAAAGCAACTTCTCACCCTTCCTAATATTATTATTCGCAACCAAACCTCTCTCGCCAACTTCCACCTTTTTTATATCCATTTTCTGCACAGGCAAACCACATTCCCTCAACCATTTCTCCAAAGCAGAAGCATTCTCAACCGAATCAATCTCGCAACCCCACGGTATCCCTTGCGAGCCCACGGAAGCCTTGGAAATTTCACCACTTGTGCTAGTGGATGAAATAGTACTGCACCTTATGATTGGCGGTGAAGCTCTACGTAAAGAGAGTGTTTGGAAAGATGGTTTATGGAAAGAGGGTGTTTGGGAGAGTGATGGCATGAGTGTTGTTTGGAAGATTTTAAGGGCTTCAGCCATTGTTGGTGAAGATGATGAAGAACCTTATCTAGTGACTCCTCAACTGAAGGTTATGTGTGAAGTGGATACGAGTAACGGTTTAGTTTAACTTTGACCACCTTATGTTTTCTTTCATTGCAATTTGGCCACTAAAGTTTATTACAAGTTTTTGGGCTTGTTTGGTGTATGGGTTTAAGATGATAAGGTGCCATTTGGTTTGCTGCATGTAATCGTTATCGGTATAGATTTGATAGTTAGGTAGAATGGAAATGAGTGTTGAATGAGATACCGATTTCAATATCAGTGTTTGGTTTTATAACTAGTTATAGATATCAAAATTTTGACATGTCAATTTATTTTGTCCAATTCATCTTTAATAATAAGTAATAACTCATCTATTAAAATTGTTTTTTTGATCTTTGGCAAGAGAACATACATAATGGAGAACGATTGAATCTTGAGGGAGTCATATAACCAAATAATCATTACCTAATATCTGCCTTTTGTTTTCCCATAAGATAAGGGAATAGTTTATCTATCATATAGGAACATAACATAACGCTGTAACAAAGTTTTTGCTTGATAATTTTGGATTAAGATATGGTTTTTTTTTAATGAGATGATAAAGGGGAAATAGGTGGATCTGTATGTATGAGTTTGAAAAGTTACTTCTTGGCTGGTTATGATGCATGGCTAATTTTCAACTATCATATCTTAATTTGAAAGTCATATCAGTTAAACAAACATCTTTAATGGCAATGAAAGCATTACTTGATTCTAATTATAAACATACCCTATGTTTATTTGTTATGTCACTATTGGAATCAAACAATTATAACATTGTCAGTACCTTGTTCCACATCAAAATGGATTGTATCAAGTTTGTTTGCAATTTTTCAACTACCATAATTTAATGATTTTATGCTTTTTTGATTTTCATCCACTCATTTTAGTAAACTCCATATTTCATCACACTTTATTGTTATCATTAAATTAATGCAAAGGAAACTAGAGTAATATAAAATCTTTAAACCATACTTATATCTCATTTATAAACCAAACATAATTTTTGGTACATTCATACAAATTCCATCCTTATATCAAACCTATATACATTGTCATTTTGTATTATAAACCAAACTCCTCCTTAGTTTTGAAGACAATGTTTTACAACTTGTTCCACCTGTAAAAAACATAGTATCTTGCACATATAAGTTTTTAACGAAATTTGAACATGTAACCTCTTGGTAATTCAACCTAATTTTGATATTTTTTTCTAATCACATTATTGAGTTATTTGTGTTGTAAGTGCTAAAGAGATTAATAACATGTTTAACTCATGTAACTTGTTTAAAGCTTA
>BQNB010060688.1:0-28749 GCA_026074375.1 Tanacetum coccineum
TCTTTTAAAGCTTTCATGTCCAAAAATTCTTCAAGGTATTTGTTTTCTTTCTGTTTAAAATCTTTTTTCAAGGACGTAACTTCTTCTACCATTGACTTGTTATGGTTGATGGTAGAAGCAAGTTGCAATTTTACAGAATGAAGTTCCTTTTTCAAATCTTCTTCCTTAATGTTACGGTCAGTGATAACTATTCTTAATTGTTCATCAATCTTTTGTTCTCTTTCCGTTAAGTCAAACTTGGACCGTCTTTGATACAGTTCAACTTGTTCCTTATAAGTTTCAAGTTTAGCAGTTAGTGAATTATCAACTACTATGTTCCATGTTGTTTTAGAGACAGACTGGGCATGAGGTTCACACATATCATTATATATCATCAGGTATGCATCATTTGTAACAGAAGATACATTGCTTTTGTGGAATCCTATAATGACTCCATAGATCGTTATTAGGACTCATCTAGTGTATGATAACAATGATTGTAACACGCAGCGGAATATAAAGAACACAATCATGTTACTAATAAGGTTTTTTTTATTAAACATTAATAAAGAAACTAACTACTAACTACTACACACGCTTTCTATGCGTTTAAACTCTCATTGGAGAGACTATCTATGAATGGATGCCTGTAACCTAGACGCCTACCCTCTTTATATAACAGAGGGAGGTTACAAGAAACCCTAGCTTACTAATAAAGCTAACTAACTATTACATATTAGGTCCTTATTGTTTCTTTTTTCTTCATTTATGCTTGTGGATTTTGTAATCATCAAATCTGTAATTCCCAACAATCTTCCCCTATTTGATATTACAAAACAATCTGCATGAAGAAACAATGCTAAAACATGTCATCACAATAATAAGCTGCACATCATGAATCTTCTTCCCCTTTTTGTAATCATCTAATAGGGGTCTTGTGCAACTCGTAAACGCTTCCCCTCAAGTGATGCATGTAGATGGTTAAGTATATCAACAATAAGCTTCCCCTTAAAAGTATACTCACCATCTCTTGAATCTTGAACTCAGTAGCATAGATCAAATCTTCCTTCAGTGCGAAAAAGACATGCTTATTACAATATCATGTAATAAAATGTCTTTGGATAATTCTTGTAGTCAATATATGCATGGCGATCACATGCAATGGCCGATAGTCTCAGTGAGCTCAGACGGATCAACCAGAAACCACTCAATGCTTATGATTATTCTTTTTCCTCAATAATCATATCATGAACTGTATGGTATCATATGCCCCCCAAAATATTTGTAAAGAGCGTGTAACTTTTCCAATCAAGAATTATAGCATAAACTGAACCTCCAAAATGAACCATACACATCCTCATTGTTCAAGTGTACAACTGGCACTGCGTTGTCCTTTACATACTGATCATATGGAATCATATTACTATTACTCGTATAATCGGCATGTGAGTCAACAACGTAGTTGGGTTGTACATCGTCATGTATCTCGTGTTCTTCATGATGTTCACAAACAGCATCCTGATAGTAATCATGGTCGTGTACCTCGGATAGAATGTCCGTATCATACGACGGATCGGCTTCATCATAAACAGGATCTGTAGATGATAGATTAGCCATGAACATAGTTTGTGTCGTAGGTGCCTCATCAACATCAGAATCAAAAGCATCACAGTCATCAGCTTGAAACACATTATCCACATTGAGTGCTAAATCCTGAACAGGTTGCTCATCCACATCTTCATCAATGGCGTTGTCATGTCCACCTGCAAGAAATAGTAATTGTTCTTCATCTAATGCCACCCTATTCTCCCGAGCTTGCATCAATAACATCTTGTCTTTGAAGTATTCAGAGTTCTGTGGTCGCTTGGGCTGAGTGCAGTTCCTTGCTATGTGACCTATACCGTTGCAGTTGTAGCACTTGACCTGCCTTGCTTGACCTGGATTAGCATTCCTGACTCTGTTCTGAGCTCCCCTATAACCAGCCGTACCTGCACCTCGTGCATTGTTACCATGTCCTCTATTTTTTCGACCTTGAACATTCTGAACCACAACCCTGCTGTCTTGAACTGTGGCTTGGTTCCTAGGATTGGATGAAGTTTTGAGTTGATTATTTGTTTGAGGAAAGTATGTTTTGTATGATTGGGTGAGAAGGGCAAGTATGTTGGTTAAATTCTCAATTAAGTTGTCCATTGGAGAGAGTCCCGAATCAAGTTGAGAGTTGTCAGCAAAGTGTGGTAGAACATATGTGGATTACGAATTTGTGGATGATTGTGAATTGTACTGCTGAGGTACCATATTGGACATCAAGGCGAGAGGATCAACTATGTGTTGAGTGAATCAGTCTAACATTATTTTGTTCTCATTGGCATGTGCCTCGTGCTGCTTTAGATAAGCATACAGTTGATCATAGTTGGATTCCCTCAAGCCTCTGTTGAGTTTCACTGCTGTTACAAATCTACCCTATTCCGGCAACATGTTGTTAATAAACTTAGAATTCAACTGCATTCTGGACATGGTCATCTTGATGTTACGCATGTCGTTGATGAGTTTGGCAAACCGGACATAGTAATCATGAATAGTCTCTCCTTTGTGCTGACGAAAGTGTTCGAAGTCATCATACAGCTGTGATTCACGGTCTTCTTTTGTTAATTCCGAACCTTCCAGGAGCATCTTCACATTGTCCTATATGTCCTTTGCATCAGTGTAATGATTAATAAGAGAGTATATATCTTTTGGCAACCCTTGAAGTAGGATGTTTGTTGCCTGAATGTCAGCATTGTACCTATCCTTATCTTCAGGTCATAGGTCAGAATAGACACGAGGTCGTTCTGGACCTAGATGTAAGGCACCTTCATTTCCTTCTGAAAGAGTTTCCCTAAATGTTCCCATCTGAAAAGGTCCTTCATCAATTGACTTCAAGATGTTCACCCCATTCTCTTTACCCCGACAATACAGTCGAATACGTTGTTGCCATGATGCAAAGTCAGTCCTATCAAGCATAGGTGGCCGGGTATCGGAACCGACACATTGGATGTCTTTCGAAAGATTAGCCATTTTAATTGATTGTGAAATGATTAATTTGATCGAACAATGATTAGTGATTGTATGTTAAAAGTGATGATTGTTTGTTGGATTAGGTGATATGTTGTTTAATTGTGATTTGGTTTGGTTGAAATGAGTTAACGTAATGAAGAAAATTTTTGCCAGAGTTTCTTTCTACCAAATACTGATCGAGGTCTTCAAAAGTAGACAAAATGCAGGAAGTCTTGAGACAAAACGCAATCAAGTCTTGAGACAAAACGCAAGAAGTCTTGAGACAAAACGCAACCAAGTCTTGAGACAAAACGCAGGAGGTCTTGAGACAAAATGCAACCAAGTCTTGAGACAAAACGCAGGAAGTCTTGAGACAAAACGCAACCAAGTCTTGAGACAAAACGCAGGAAGTCTTGAGACAAAATGCAACCAAGTCTTGAGACAAAACGCAGGAAGTCTTGAGACAAAACGCAACCAAGTCTTGAGACAAAACGCAACCAAGTCTTGAGACAAAACGCAATCCAATCTTGAGACAAAACGCAATCAAGTTTTGAAATGGGCAGAGTCTCTCCTAGGCAAAACGCAAGAAAGGTCTTCAATTAGTCAAAACGCAGAACCAAAACACAACCTTTGATAAACCAAAACTTAGGAAGCAAAACGCATGAGACAAAACGCATCTCCTAATAAGACAAAACGCAGTACAGTTGTCCTTTACAAAACGACAAAACGCATGAAGCAAAACGTAACCAAGAATATGCCAGTGAGACAAAACGCAGTCAAGAAACTACAAACTTTTTCACCTAAAAATCACCCTTTTGAACATTTTTGCTTGGTTTCTTTTACACAACTTGATCTTAGAAGGCTATAACAACTATAAAAACACTAACTTTAACATCACAAACGTGAGAATCAAAGAGTGTCAAGAATAAGACCATAAACCTTCAAAAACCAAACTTTTGATCTAAACTAACCAAGAAAACGCACACACAATCTAGCTAATCATCCAATGAGCTCTGATACCAATTATAGGATGTTGGATATCATAACACTCTAGGGGTTGGCCTACTTTGTAGAGAGAGAAAGTGAGTTCTAGTGAGAGAAAAACACCTTTAGTGTATGTATTATCAAAATTATCAACCAACCCCTTCCCATGGCTGGAAAGGGGTATATATACATGTGTTTTATGCCCCTAAGTGGGCTATGGAGTGGGCTAACATGTGAGTAAAGACTCGGCCCAACACCATAAGTCATACGATTAATATTAAGGCTACGAGCTAACCTATGCTAGACATTACACGGGGTGACCGAGTCTTTTACATGAATATTCATAATCCTAACATTATGTCCTCTATACCGTTTTCGGTGTCTTCTTCTTCTTGTGATATATGCTCGTTACTTCTGTTGATTGTGCCACGTTTATTAGATTGCCGTTTATCTGATTTTGTCTAACTTAGGCATTTTATAGTATGAGATTTTTGCCCCGTTACCTTTTTTCTTTTAATTTACAGTTTTTGAGAGACAATTACGTGTTCTGATTATTCCTCCTAATATGAACTAGGACACCATAAACTACGGTTGCGGCTAAGTCTTTATATGGTCTATTGCGACATGCTATCTCTCGGGCTTTTATGAATGATGAACTCAAGTTCCTTTTATGGATGCATAAACCTGTAGAGTTTATAATAAAGCCTCAAATGTTACTGTCTAAAGAAAAAGAGCCGGCATCCAAAAGAAACTGAAGTATCTCTTAGGATTGGGCCAATAATATGCTCTATGTATGAAAATAAATTTCACATGACAACAACCAGAGGCAGAGCTCAAATTTTCCGATTCCCGCGTATTCTTGCCCCGTTTGAATGCTTTGTCATCAAGAATGTGGATTTCAAAACAATCACTCAACATATTATTGATTCTCTGCAACAAGTTGGTATTCGAGGTAACATCGTAACTAAAGGTTTGTAATCTTTATGCTTGTCTATAAACTTATAAGTGGCAAAATAGGTCGGTTAGGCAGGTTTGTAATCTGTCAAAATGGCTTGTGGACCTGCACTCTGTGTCATTTAATTAATATAAATATATGGTGAAAGTGTTTATATTGCTACAATGGTAAAGTTTTTTAAACATAACACTTTAGAAGGTATGCATTGACCCGTTTTACTTATCTTGAATGGTTACTATATGATCTGACACGTAAACACAAACACGTTCAGAAAAGGTTCATAATGTCAAATGAATATGGTTCTCCATTTGCCGTTTATGTTAATTCACAAGGGTCCGTAACAATTTATGAAAGAGACACCAACAGTAAAATCAATGTGAAAGAGGATGTGGTGGCACAACTAATCAAGGATCTTCTCGAAGGGGTGTGCACCTGGATGGATGCAAAGAACATGTACACTTCTGGAACTTAAAGTTTATGAATGCATGGTGAATCTAACATGAAACGGGTCAATTACCATCTCTTGTTTCTTAACTCATCTTCTCTCCTCTTCTTGGGAGAATTACCATCTCTAATCTGTACTTATCACAAATTCAGAAATTTAAAATTTCGGGATATTTTTATATTGGAGAAATTTAAACTCTCTTACTGCACGTTGGGTTCCTCAAAATGTTTGAGAATATATGAAGCCTATGTAGTAAATTACATACCTACCCTTAATCTAAAAGAAAACTATCTACCATATCTGTATCATCTTGATCCTTTATTCGTTTAGCCTAACAAAAATTAAAAATAATAAAACAACACAAAATTGAAGAAACAATTCGAAATAGTTTCAAAAGGATCTGTGGCAATAATAGATAAACCAAAAAATTTGTTATCAATAAACCTTAACTTAAATTTCATGAAATGGAAAGTTGTGTTGAAAAAGATACAACTGAAACTTTAAGCCGATGATGATGAACCAGGTGTGGGAAAAGCAATGAATCAGTCTTAACTGTTCAATCTATCTGATAGATTTGAGATTTTTAGATACCCGGATGACATCTAGGTGCAAAAACAATGTTATGAAAAACATTATGTTTCTCACCTGCACAAAAGAAATCTTTTTATATGATACATTCAATAGACACGACTATTGTGAAAGATTTTAGAAATCATCATGTACCATCGATCGAGTTCTTGAACATGTGATTAAACTGGATGTTAATACAAAGAGGTTAAAACGAGTTAAATATTTAAGGATTAGAGAATCGAAAAAGAGAGATTATAAATAGGGTAGCGAAGAATAAATAATCAATACAACGAAGGAATGATGGAATCATGGAGAAAAAGAATAGTCATAGCATCGCGAGAGGAATGAATGAGAGTATATGAAGAAACAATAATAATATGTCGCGAGCGAAATAGAAAATGAACTGCTCAATGACTTAAGAGAGTATGTAAGAAGAACATACGTAAAAATTGTAATAATGATGAAAACGGTAATATAGAGGATGATTCGCTTAAACAGATTATGAATCGAAGAAGTATGAAAAGTCAATTGTACGAGTAATAAGCCAACAAAGAGTCAATTAATCATAATAATGGGAAACAAAAGTAAATGTCAAGAATATTGAATTATTATAACGGTCAAAATAAATGAACGTAAGGAATTTTGGAAGACGGTAGAGTCATTCATGAAATTTACCAATGCGAACGAAGAAATTATTATCAATAATTGAAAGAGATATATTTCAAGAAAACAATATGTCAAGGATGTTAATTATGGGAATAATATGTCAAGAATGCTAAACAAGGAAACAAGATGAGAAAAAAAAAAAATGTGTGGGGGGGGGCAAAAAAAAAAATGGTTTAAAATAAGATTGTGAATTAATGTACAAACTAAAAATGATCATATGGAATGGATATATCACGTATCACAAAGAAACACCACATCAAGTGTATCAAAGAAATATTTAAATAAAGTTGCATGCAATTAACTATGATAGTCGAGATTCTCACTTCGGAGTGGGGATGCTTGTTGTATCGTTCTCAAAGCTATTCCGGTCGGAAGACGTGACCTTCAGTATTGTGGCTTGTCTTGAGGGTCTTTACTGCGATTTTGCTCTCGACAGTCAGCCCTTTGTTGGGTTAAGAGTCGCTTGATAGATGTTGAACTTTTTCATTTTTCTTCTTGATGGCATAGTTTTCCAGAATCACAAGGAGAAAAGAGAAAGAATAGGACGCTATCGAGTCGTGTTCAAAAGTAGATGCCCAAGGCGACACGTGCAAGGTGACAAGTCAATTGTCGCATTCCAAAATTAGTCGATGGGTTACATGATGACGTAACGTTCAAAAGTACGAGGCGAGTGTTCAAACTCAAAGTCGAATAGTAAATAACCAATAGGATCGATAAAATATGTCGAATTCCGATATCGTCGAAAATGGCATTATTGATAATCATGAAAAGCTTTAGAGACCATTGTATCGCTAACAATGTCTTAAGAAACGACATAGTATCTATATGAGTAACATTTTTGAAAATATAGTGACGCTCAAGAAGATAGTCAAAAAGAGATCGAACCATAGTCCAATTTTATATAAATTACCTTTTATATAAATGAATAGGAAGTAATCACGAAGATAACTGTAAGAATCAAAAAGAAGTCGAATATTATAAATTCGCAATCCATATAATACAAAAAAGTAATGCTCGAGGGGAGTAAATTTAAGTACCGGGAAGGTACGCGCGCCACAGATAATAGAAAAAACAAGGGACACTCTAATTTTGAAAAGTAGTCATAGTCTAGGTTTTGAAAATGACCCAATTCTCTATGACCGAAAGCTTATGATACCATCTGTAACACCTGCAAAATGGACTGGCAGCGATAAAGGTATCATTGGGGTGCACGTCATGGAAACAAAGTACAAGTCAAGGAAAACGACCTCGAACAAGAGACGTTTAAAATATATTTCACATATTTCACATTCCACACATTAATAACACAAGTTTTTGCAAACAGGTCCCAATAGTTTTAAAATATGACACAACATTTTCAAACATGCTATATAGATTAGATAAAAAAAATTATCAATGTAAATAAGAAAAAGAATTTACAAAGCATAGATAATTTTCAAGAAGTTTTATAAATCAAAATGTATAAAATGTAGAAGTATCCGATTACATATCCACATCGGCTTCTCTTCAGCAATGTACCTGAAATCTAAGATTAAACATGCAAAACGTCAACAATAATGTTGGTGAACTCATAGGTGTAAGAAAAAATAGTATTTAAATAAATCAAGTAATATTTCACTAAGAGAAAGTAGCATTACAACATTTCAAAGTATTATTTCTGAAATCCAAGTAGTGATTCAATAAATCAAGAAATGTTCAGTAGTGGACCACAAGATTCAAGTAATAGTAGACTATGAAACACATTCAATAGTCCAAAACATATATTATTGCACTAAGCTCATGACCCCGAAACCTTAACAAGTTTGTGCCCCAAATGTATAGGATGCTTGCCCACATCCATATAAGTACCCAATGTAAATGCACCATGATCAACTGTGACCCAAAGAAAGGTGGGATTGTCAGTCCGATAGATCTACCATAACATTTGCGCTTACTATAATAGTCAATTAACGGTTCTGATAAGTAGGGACTTAATGGCAAAAGTAACATATGCAATAATATCAGGCATTAATCTGGATATCAAACAAATTGTAAACACTTGTGTCCAAAAGTAAAACAAGTAACGTGTTCAAAACTCACGGTTCCATATATAGGTATTCAATGACCTCAAATCAAGTAGTAAGCAAATCAAGCTTTAGTAAAAATAGTCATGTAACGCTTAAGTAGTAGAAATCAATAAGTTTACTTAGTAAAAAGAGCATGTATTCTCACCCCGAAAATAGTTTATAAAAAAAACCATTAAAAAAAGTGGGGCTATGAACTCACCGGTTATAGAAGAGAGGAGAGCAATAGAGAAATCAAAACAACAAGAAGAGTTGATAATTAGCCCGGGACCTACATCATAAAGGTTTTTCCCCGTGACATATATTATAAAGTATTCCCAAGAATTATGTATAGTTTATTCAATAACAGTTTACAAAAATGTAAGACCATGTGCAACACCGAGTCGGAGTCAAAACTATAGTATTTTCAAATCCATATAGATATATAACTTGTAGACAAACTCATAAGCATCTACTAAGTGAACGAACTCAATTCCTATCTCAAATAACAGTACACAATTTACCAATTTTCAATTCGAGACGTAAAAGTCTATTTTCTGGTTTGGGTCAGATTCATGAGAGCATTGCTCTCAAACAATTAAGGCTATGAACACGAGGTTTAAACCTCTGGAAATCCCTTGGAGTCTAGTTTCCATAATGTTAAACCAACTCATTCCAATTGTTTACCATCTAAGATAACAGTCCAATGTACTAACTGAAACACAAATCAGAAAACTTACTTCCAGAATTTAGTCATTGCTTTAATCATATCTCCTTTATCTATGGATAGGTAATGAATATTGAGGTTTTCGCCTCTGAAAACACACATGAGTCTCGTTTTTCAAAACCTTTTGCCAATCATACCAACTCAATTTACCAATCTAATGGGAATTAACTTTTAATAAACTGGAAAGGTCAAAACAGATTATGGACTGAATTTCTTACTTTTGTCGTTTTAGTCATAAATCCTAAACTAAAATAGCAATGAATGTAAGGACAACTTCTGGAGCTTCCCTAAGATGTCTAGTACAGGTCCATGCTTTAAAAATCCAACTTTTAATTCAAAAACCTGGAGATTAACACGTTTTCTAATTAAAGGTCAGAACTGACTAATTTTCGTATAACGGCTATAAATCCTAAACCGTGATAGCTATGAGGTTGATTCCACTTGGAGAAGTTAGCTTATGATGTCTAGTTATCAAAATTGTTTTAAAACTCAACTTTTTAGTATGCCAATCTGTAGCAATAACACTTTCAAATCAGTATGTCCAGAATTGGTTCGCCGCCGTAATTTGGCCATATCTTCCTCATCCGAAGTCGATATGAGGCCATCCAATTCACCACTTCAAGCCCTAGATGTCTATTTTCCAGATATCTAATTATCTCAGTAGGCACAAGCCAAATTTTTTGAGAAAATGGCTCGACAATCTGCTGCTATCAAAACAGTCCCAAATTTCTAGTGTTTCGCCTAACACCACTACTCCTAAACCTCAACAATGCCAACCAAAATACCAATTAATGATCACAATCATCTCATCATCAAAATAATTCTTCAAAATCATAATCAACCAATATTCAACCAACTTATGGACATACTTGTCCCTAAAATCCAATAAATCACAATGCATGAACACAAAACCTTAATTAATCAAAATAACAAGAAAGTGAGGATACTTACAATGAGGTTTTCACTAGATGATGATCAAACACACATCAACCCTAAATGGGTGTGTATGTCCGCGGCTTAAATCAACCCAACAAGCCAAACCCTTAACTTTTGTAACTCTAATCTTGCAAATAATCACCCAAATACACTTTTTAGCAAGTCTTGAACCTTCAAAATAGATCAAACCCTTATGAATCTTCAAATCTTAAATAAAATTGATTTTCTTAAACTAATTGCATGGAGGATTTTATGACATAGGATGAACAAGGGTTCTTTAAAGTATTCGGAGTTCTATGGTCGCTTGGGCTGAGTGCAGTTCCTTACTATTTGGCCTATATCGTTGCAGTTGTAGCACTTAACCTACATTGCTTGACCTGGATTAGCATTCCTGACTCTGTTCTGAGCTCCCTCATAACCAGCTGTACCTGCACCCCGTGCATTGTTATCCTGTCCTCTATTATGTCGACCCTGAACATTCTGAACCACAACCTTGCCGTCTTGAACTGTGGCTTGGTTCTTAGGATTTGATGAAGTTCTGAGTTGATTGTTTGTTTGAGGAAGGTATGTTTTGTATGATTGGGTAAGAAGGGCAAGTGCCTTGTTGGCATGTGCCTCGTGCTGCTTTAGATAAGCATACAGTTGCTCATAGTTGGAGTCCCCCAAGCCTCTGTTGAGTTTCACTGCTGTTACAAATCTACCATATTCTAGCAACATGTTATTAACAAACTTAGAATTCAACTGCATTCTGGACATAGTCATCTTGATGTTACGCATGTCGTTAATGAGTTTGGCAAACCGGACATTGTAATCAGGAATAGTCTCTCCTTTGTGTTGACGAAAGTGTTCGAAGTCATCATACAGTTGTGATTCACGGTCTTCTTTTGTTAATTTCGAACCTTCCAGGAGCATCTTCACATTGTCCCATATGTCCTTTGCATCAGTGTAATGATTGATAAGAGAGTAGATATCTTTTGGCAACCCTTGAAGTAGGATGTTTGTTGCCCGAATGTCAGCATTGTACCTTTCCTTATCTTCAGGTGATAGGTCAGAATAGACTCGAGGTCGTTCTGGACCTAGATGTAAGGCACCTTCATTTCCTTCTGCAAGAGTTTCCCGAAATGTTCCCATCTGAAAAGGTCCTTCATCAATTGACTTCAAGATGTTCACCCCATTCTCTTTACCCCGACAATACAGTCGAATTCGTTGTTGCCAAGATGCAAAGTCAGTCCTATCAAGCATAGGTGGTCGGGTATCTGAACCGGCACATTGAATGTCTTCCGAAAGATTAGCCATCTTAATTGATTGTGAAATGATTAAGTTGATCGAACAATGATTAGTGATTGTATGTTAAAAGTGATGATTGTTTGTTAGATTAGGTGATATGTTGTTTAATTATGATTTGGTTTGGTTGAAATGAGTTAACGTAATGAAGATAATAAGACTTAGGCAAAACGCAGTGAAGAATCTTAGACAAAACGCAGTGAAGAAGCTTAGACAAAACGCAGTGAAGAAGAAAATTTTGCCAGAGTTTCTTTCTACCAAAACGCAATGATGGTCTTCAAAAATAGGCAAAACGCAGGAGACAAGTCGCAGTGAAGAGCCTTAGACAAATCTCAATTTGTTGGAGACAAAACGCAATGAAGAGCCTTAGACAAATCTCAGTCAAGTCTTGAGACAAAACGCAGTCAAGAAATGAAATGGACAGAGTCTCTCCTAGGCAAAACGCAATATGGGTCTTCAATTAGGCAAAACGCAGAGACAAATCTCAACCTGTTATAGACAAATCGCAGGACCTTGAGACAAAACGCAATGACACAAAACGCAGTGACACAAAACGCAGTATCTTGAGACAAAACGCAGTGACACAAAACGCAGAGACAAAACGCAGTAGTCAAAACGCAGTCCCTAATAAGACAAAACACAGTACTTTTGTCCTTCACAAAATGACAAAACGCAGTGTCCTTTTTCTGACAAAACGCAAGAGACAAAACGCAATGAAGAATTTTGCCAGAGAGACAAAACGCAGTCAAGAAAAATACGACTTTTTCCATCTAAAATCACCCTTTTGAACGTTTTTGCTTGGTTTCTTTTGCACAACTTGATCCTAGAAGGCTATAACAACTATAAAAACACCAACTTTAACACCACAAACTTGAGAATCAAAGAGTGTCAAGAATGAGACCATAAACCTTCAAAAACCAAAACTTTTGATCTAATCTAACCAAGAAAACGCACACACAATCTAGCTAATCATCCCATGGACTCTGATACCAATTGTAGTATATTGGATATCATAACATAATGAATGATTTAGGGGTTGGGCAATTTATCTTAGAGAGATAAAGTGAGTTCTAGTAAGAGAAAATACACCTTATGTGTGTTTATCATATAATGAACAACCAACCCCTTCCCATGGCTAGAAAAGGGGTATAAATACAAGTGTTTTGTGCCCCTAAGTGGGCTATAGAGTGGGCTAACATGTGGGTAAAGACCCGGCCCAACACCATAAGTCATACGGTAATTAGACGATTAATATTAAAGCTACGAGCTAACCTATGCTAGACATTACACGGGGTGACCGAGTCTTTTACATAGATTTTCATAATCCTAACACATATCATATAACTTGGAAAATAATTCACCAGAGTTTTTCTCTCTGTTTTCCCCCTCCTAAATCAGTCGTCCATATGGTGCTCTCACCTAGGCTATTCGGTTTGGTTCATCACAAGCAAAACACATGGTGTTTGTTGCTAGATCGTGTAGTTGTAAGAACTGGCATCCGGGTGATACACGAGGATGTATAGTGTGGATACACATAGAGGTAACCTACTTTGGTTACACTAAGGGCTTCATGGGTATTAGTGGATTCTATGGGGAATCCGAGTTTATTGTTAAGCTCCATTAATTCCAACCAGCCACTCTTCAAGAGGTAATAAACGTTGTTTATCTGGTTGATTATATAATGTACATAGATTAAATGTTTTGTGATCATTTTCATTGCAATTAAGTACCTTTTATATGTTTTAGATATAAAAACACCAATAATATTTATATTTTGGTTGGAGGCCAATGTGAATTATGGAAAAATACATATTATAATATGGTATCAGAGCCACACTCGATCCTTTCTTAAAACGTATCCCCAAATATATCACGTGATATTAATACTTTGGGTCTAAAGGTGGAACTAATTATTCTAGATCCACAACAGTTGCTCGTGACTTTTTCCATGCCAAACTGAATTGCACAAGCATTGACCAACCTATCCTACTAGCACAATCTAGTATACGTTATATATATTTACAAACTGGGTTAGGCCCAGCTACACCCTAGACCATCTGCTCTCCTGTCCAGACCCACCTTAGTGGCACTGCTCCCACTTCTCATGCCTAGTTGAGTCACATGGCCCAACCGGCTATTGCACATGCCCAATTCAGTCCATTGGGCCAGCGCGTTGATATTGTTGCTTCACATTCCCATCCAACCCAACCTATAGTCCACTTTACTGTTCAACAACCCAAGTTCCCTTTATATACCTGAATGCTCAATATGGTCTTTCGGCTACATGGGGATCCCATATGCTTCTTCGGCGATGTATCATTCACAAGCCACTATGTTTCCTCAAACGTTTCAGACCATGACGTTAAAGGAACCAGCTTGGCATATGGATATCGATGCTTCTTTACATTTGGTGGACAATACATGTATTCTTACATCCATTTGTAGTTCTATACATAAACCTTATATCTATTTTTGTAATGGTCAATCTATACATGTTATTAACATGAGACATAGTCTTTTATTAACTCATAAACCATTACACCTTCATAACATCGTACTTACACCTAACATTATTAAAAACTCAATTTTTGTTCGTAAATTTATTAGAGATAATAAAGTTTCCGTTGAATTTGACGAATTTGGATTTTCTATGAAGGACTACCGGACTCGTAAGCTCATTCTCTATTGTGATAGCAGCGGAGACCTCTATCTTGTTCTTTATTAACCACCACCTTCCAACTTGTTTGCATTACTATCTTTTAGTTCCACAACGTGGCACAAACGCCTCTAGCATCTAGGTGATGACATGTTACATCGTTTAAAGTCTAGCAATTTCATTGCTTGTAATAAAACAAAGCAATCCACTTTGTGTCATGCTTGTCGGCTTGGTAAGCATATTAAACTTCCATTTTATAGTTATTTATTTTTTTGAGTTTATTTTTGAAATTGTACATTCGGGTGTGTGGACTTTTTGCGAGTGGCAATAGAATAAAAATACTATGCTATTTTTTTAGATCATTTCTCGAATTTCTTTTGGGTTTATCCTTTATGACACAAATCTGAATTGTAAAATAGTTTTATTCAATTTCATGCATACGTAAAAACTAGTTTAATGTAAATATTCAAGCTTTACACTGTAACCACGGGGGTGAATCTGACAACACCCGCTTTCATAAAATATTTCTCTCACATGGCATACAGTTTTGATTTTCATGTCCACATCCCTTCCAACAAAATGGGAAATTTGAACGTATGATCTGTACTATCAATAATCTTGTTCGCACCTTGCTTTTTCAAGCCCATATGCCACATGTTTATTGGGAGGAGGCGTTGCACATGGCTACTCACCTATGGAACATTTTGTCATCCACCTCCATCCAAAATGTTATACCCTACACCAAACTTTACAGCATCAAACCTACTTACCATCACTTACGTGTTTTTGGATGCCTTTGCTACCCATATCTTCAAATTGCCAACAACCACCGTGGTTATCGGTGCCTCAACCTTGCCACTAACAAAATCATAATTTCTCGTCATGTTACATTTGATGAGGATGTTTTTCCTTTCGGTTCCATGACAGAAACCGCACCTCCTTCTTATGATTAATCCTAACTAACTGTTTGCAAGTTACATCAGCCCCTCGGGCGGCCTAAACTGATCCACCTAGGCCCAACATGCCTTGAACCAAGTCCATCTGACTCTTGCTCCAACCTCTATACCCTTTACACCCATGACTCAACCCATTAGCCTAGTGGAATCTCCACCATCTTTAGCTCAGCCCGTGACACCACCCCTGCACAAACAAACCCTCTCATCCTTTTACATCTTACTCGCAATGACATGTTGGCACCACTATTTCCTCGTCTAATGCACATCCCATGGTCACTCGTGCTAAAGATGGTATCTACAAACCCATTGATTGCTTGACTCTTCACACCACCATAGCTTCCCAAGTTCTGAAGTCTTATGTCCATGCTCTTCGTGACCTCAATTGGCAATAAGATATGTTGGACGAATATAATTCTTAAAATACTAACTACACGTAGGTTCTTGTGCCCCATCCTATTAATGTGAATGTTGTGCGTTCTATGTGGCTTTTCAGACATAATTTTTCATGCAGATGGATCTCTGAGTAGACATAGGGCCTGTTTGGTGACTAATGGACACAGTAAACATATGGGTATTGACTGTGATGATATGTTTTGTCCGGTTGTTAAACCAACTACTATGTGTACTTTTTTTAACCTTGCAATTTCTCAACATTGTCCCATTCATCAGCTTAATGTGAAGAATGTGTTTTTTCATGGTCAGCTTCTGAGACCGTCTATATGCATCGGCCTCCTGCGTTTGTGGATCCGCATCTTCCTAATTATGTCTTTCATTTACAACGCTCTTTGTATAGGCTTAAGCAAGCCACAAGGGCTTGGTTTCAGCACGTTGCTACTTATGCTACGAGAGTTGGTTTTTAGCACATCAAAACCAAATCCTCTTTGTTTATATATCATCGTAGGATAGATATTACATTTTACTGCTTTATGTTGATGATATCATACTTACTACCTCTTCTACAACTATTCTACATCAGGTTATTTCATCTCTTCACGGAGAGTTCGCTATGACGGATTTGGGCTCTCTTAATTATTATTTTTGGCATTTCTGTTACACATTCCCCTGCAGTTTTATTCATGTCCCATGCCACATATGATGGGGAAATTCTAGACATGGCTCACATGCCTAACTACAACCCGTGCAGAACTCCTATGGACACCGGGTCCAAACTTGATGATACGGGTGACTCGGTTTTTATCTAACTATGTATCGTAGTTTAGCTGGTTCTCTTCAGTATCTCACTTTTAAGCGCCCAGATATATCTTATGATATTCAATAGGTGTGTCTTTATGTGCTTGATCCGTGTGTACCTCATTTGTTATTTGAAATGTGTCCTTCGCTATGTTCGTGATCATAGTTTGCAGATTCATGCTTCTTCTAATGCTCAGCTTACTGCGTACACTATCGCTGGTTGGGTTGGATGTCCCCTCACTCGTCGGTCTACTTCTGGATAACGCGTGTTTATTGGGGATAATTTGATACTATGGTCTGCTAAACGAAAGGCTACACTATCCCGATCTAGTAAAGGGGCTGAATATTGAGGCGTTGCGAATGTTGTTGTTGAGACTGCATGGGTTTAGAATCTCTTATGTGAGCTTCATGCGCCGATTTTTATTGCTACCTTGGTTTATTGTGATAATGTTAGTGCGGCTTGTTAGTTTGTCTACTAATCCGGTGCAACATCAGCTCACCAAACACATTGAGATAGATATCCACTTTGTTCGTGATTTTGTTGCTATCGCTAAAGTTCGTGTCCACGTGCCTTCGCGGTTTCAGTATGCCGATATCTTCACTAAAGGAATTTCAACTGCATTATTTATTGAGTTTCGCTTCAGTTTGAACGTCCGAAGACTCTTGCTCAAAATGCGGGTAGGCATTAGCTTAGCCAAATTATATATCTTATTGGGCCTTAACATCCGAATTCCATATAGTGCACATTAAGGCCTTAGCCTAACTTGTTTATCAAGATACGTATTGTATTTATATTTTGGTTGGAGGCCAATGTGAATTATAGGAAAATACATGTTATTATACATATTTCTTCATTTCCATAATCACTGTATCGTAGGGATGAGCACGGTGCCATTTTGGTACCGTACCGGCACCGTTTTCGGTATACTGGATTTTTTCCCTACTTAAATTCTAAGTCCCGTTCCCGGAACCGTTTCTTAAACCGGTACCGGTATCGGTTCCTGTACAACGGTGCTAAACGGGTAGAGAACCGTATAACTTTTAAAATGATTTATACACCAAAAATGAAGTCTTAAAAAGCATCAAGTTATGACAGTTACATATCACAATTTTGTATATGAAATAAAAAATCGAGCTGCAAGTCTAAACATGACATTTTTCTTGGTTTTGAGAATGTGTTAAAATCAACATACAATTACACGCTCTAAGTATCATGATCAAGATTCAAGTTCTTGTGCTTCTGTTGTATATGTGTGCAATTCTGCAAGGGTGTGGACTGCAAGTCTGTATATATGTATATCTGCTGCATATACCCCATGATGATAAATACAATACATTTCCTTTGTTCCTTTATACAGAAAACATAACAAGAAAATTAGGCCGGAACAAATTGAACTGAAGATTGTAAGCTTAATAGATAAACATATATTCTATGTATAAGAACATATATTCTATCATTAGGCATGTCGGGGTTTGATAAAAAAAAGGCATTTGCAAATGGACATGACACCCAACTGCTGCAAGTCTGCAACTTTTTGTATTCCGGTACCGATTTCAGGAATTCCCGTTATGATCCCGCACCGAATTTCAATGGTACCGTTTTTTTTCACACCATTTTCGTAGTACCGGTACCGTACCGGGTATAGAAAAACGGTACGGGTATAGGTCGGTACCGGTACGGTTCCGGTACCGTACCGTTTTTCCGGTGCCGCTGCTCATCCCTACCGTATCGAGATCGCAAACATCATAGACCATTCTGAGTTGAGTTTCGAGCTAGGCGATTCCAAATCCTCAACAATCCATTCAGAAAGCCAGAGTGACTAGAAGTTAGGATTAGTTTGTCCATCACTTATTTTGTTCCATATCATAAATGAGAACGAGCATCGAGCATCTACGCAATAATGAAAGGAAATCCGATTTTATCCGCTTTGCGTCCTTACGTGTCTTCAGCTCATGCGATCAAGGTAATTGATCGTGTCCATGTAATAATATTATTTGAAGAAAGATACATAGTGAAGTAATATGGCATAATTTGGTAGTTAAAACTAAATTGAGACAATTACATTGCATTATTCAACCCAGCACCTCTGATATTCCTATTTTGGAATAGATAATTTCCATAGGCAAAAAAAAAACAGTAGTAAAGCATACTTGTGAAATCTGAAATGCAAGTGACATATTTCATATGTGGAGCTTGAGAGTTGAGATGATGATATCCAAAGACTTTATACAAACAACTTGACACTAGTTTGTGTTTGTACCACTCCAAAGTTTGCACATGCCAAAGTGTGGAATCTTTGGTTTTGTGGATGTTGTGCTGCGGTGATATTTATATAAATAAAAATATTTATTAATTAATAAATATAAAATTATATATTATATAATAATTATATAATAATTTAAATTTTTAATAAATATATTATGATAATTAGTTTAATCTTATTATTAAATAAAAATATAAAAATAAAAATTTAGTAATTATAATTTATATAGTGGTAAAAATTTATAAAATTTTTAAGGGTAAATATAATAAAATTTATAATTTACAAATTATCTTGTGGTATTAAAATATGTTTGTTTATAAATTAATATAAATATAAATATTATAAAAATTATCTTTTGCACTATAATTATTTAGTGCAACAATTTTGCTTTGCAACAACAAAACGGTTTTTTTTTTTTTTTTTCTTTTTTTTTTTTTTTTTTTTTTTTTTGTTTTTTTTTTTTTTTTTTTTTTTTTTTTTTTTTTTATTTTTATTTTTTTTTTTTTTTTTTCTAAGTTTTTTTTTTTTTTTTGTTTTTTTTTTTTTAACGGGGGGGAACGGACGGGGGAAAAAGGTAAAAGTAGACCCAACATATGTCCTAGGTTTGACCATGTCGGATTATATACAATTATTATATTAAACACACCACATAAGGACTATTTATATTTAGGTGACATTAAAAAGAAAAAAGTATTAGGTGTGTGGGAAATTAACAAATATTCCCACTTTAATTATAGAAAAACATATTTATTCCCTTAATTAAGTTCTTAATATGTTTTCGTTTTGCCCTTCTTTTCTTTAGCCCTATTCTAACTAATCAATAGGGTTCTTGAAATGATGTATAACAGGCCACGAGTTCTAAAAGTCTTACTACTAATACTACGGCACACTCATTATTTTTTGGTAATATTTTTTAATTTAAAATTTTTTGTATAATTGATGAAAAATGGAAATTAATTAGGCTTTCTTAACCTCACCAATTGTAATATTAAGGGTTTATAGGCGCTCGGCAAATATTAATTCTAGTTTATTAGGAAAAACATGTCCAAGAAAATTTTTTATTTAAATTGGCATAATTTTTCAAAGAAAACTAGAAAATCGATGGAAAATATTAGTCAATTAATAATTCTACTCCCATCCTCCCACTTGGTTTGTACAATGTCCCTGTTGTACAATTAAGGAAATGAAAATTTAAGAACAAGAGTAGAATTAGAACGGAAGACTTCCCTAGATTTGCTCGGTAATATAAAGAGACAGCATGCTCTAAAGCCTATTCTTCAAGTCTACATCTTCAAGCAACATTCCACCATCAACGCACATCAACCAGTATAATGTTCTTGACTAGATCGCGTTGGAGATGCTCTTGCAGCTTGATTAGGGCATCCTAGCACTCATCTGTTATTAGCTGTAAGAATGGACTCAATACAAAATATTTAAACAGGATTGAAAGCTATAGCACATTATATACAAAACTATACAAAAACTAACTCACTTTCGTAGGAATCACGGTTTCATTTAGCGTATGCAACAAGCCTTTTAAACCACTTGGCGGCCTCCCTTAATAGTGGAAGACCTTGTGAATGGAAGTTCTACGTTCGGGGTTTCCATAGACATACCCCACAAGTTCAATTTATACCTATATACCATGGTTTTGTATAAAAATATTTCAAACAAATTTAATGATATCAGAAAGGATTATTATGGGAGTAAACCGTCAGAGTTGGTTACGCCGTAATTATGTGGTAGCAATTTTGAAAAAAAAATAGAACTGGTTACGGCGTAATCATATGAAACATTACGCCATAACAAAAATAATTACGCTGTAACCATTATGGTTACGCCGTAACTTGTTGTATTTCAGCAAACCACAGTACAAATAACATGGTGAATTGCCATCAAACATCCATCCCTGCAAAACCAAGTAAGAAAAACAAAAACCAACTACATACTAAACTAATAGGATAGGTCGGGTTGTCTCCCGAGAAGCACTTTTCTTTATGACCGAGTCTTTAAAGTTAGACTCCTTCCACCATCATCCAGGATATCCTTGAATCTTGTCTATTACTACCTTAAGCAGTAACTAACACAGAAACTTCTTCAACTGTTATAATTGGCTCTTCCTGCGCACCTATCACAGCTCGCTGCAGTAAATGTGTTAAAACAATAAAACCGAAATGCAACGGAATGTGAACGCATTTATGGTTTTTTAGCAACTACTTGAATTTAAAAATACATCACATGAAAAATCATTAAGGTTACCAGGCTCAATTTTTAAACACATATGAAATTTTAAAGTACAAAGTAGGTGCTCCAATCTATTTTTTGTTCCCAAACAGGGATCGTAGCTTTTCCAGTCGTAAACAAGCACTACCAGTTACGCCGAAGGATCATGGTTTGAAACGGATTTTATTTTTTTTTAAAGAATTTTAAGTTTATATATTATATATATATATATATATATATATATATTACTATATATATATATACTATATATATTATATATATATTATGTATATATATATATCTATATTATGTGTTGTGGGATGTGTGTGTGTGTTACGCCGTAACCTGATGAACTGGTTACGTCGTAATAGAACAAGTTACGGCATAATCAAAAGAGTTACGCCGTAACGACACTCATGCAAGCACACAGAAATAGGGGGAGAACAGAAGGGCAAGCACATACAAACAAACACACATATATCAATCAAACAATCAAAAACAACAAAAACCGTTCCCCGGCAGCGGCACCAAAAACTTGATCCATAAATTCTTAAAACTACATCAGGTTTTACATTTATAAAACCCTAACTACCTCCACTATTCCTACGCACTAAAGAGCAGTGTACCCTATCTTGTATAGTGTAGTGATTGGTAAGTACGGGTGTCGACCTAAAGAACGGTTTATGTCTCTAATTGTCTAACTGGTTTATTATCTACCTAAGAAAGCAGGAAAGGAAGCATGTTTGAGTTTTAGTAGAATTATTGTTTGTGACTTACTTGGGTTGTAAAGCCTTGCTGTTCGAAAAAGGGGATTTTGGCATAGTGGCGGACAACTAGAAAGGATAATCGCATTCAATGATCTTATGTGCAATGTCTCGTTACAACTTTAAAAGGGGTCTAAATTCGTTAGGTTCAGTTTTGTAGATGTACCTAACCTATGTGTACTGAGTGGAATGGACTCGCAAGGAGAATTAACCTATTCTTAGTTTACAGTGATTAAGGATTCCTTTTAATTATGAGATATAGCTTATCTAACAGGTGGTCTCCTATTAGCTCGCACTCCTAACCAAGCATTTAATACTAAGGGTTCTAACCTCATGGGTAAAGGGTGAACAATTACAAGTGTTGGTCTCCTGTAATTAATTGTATGTACAAGGGGTTAAAGGCGGGACATAAACTTCGTCACACTCAAACCTCATATCAAAAACCTTAGCAGGAAGTTCAAGATTTTAAAATATCACTACATAATAATAAGGGCATAAAACCTAATAAACAATAAGACCATAAATTAATAATCCAAGGATAATTACATTAATTAATGCAACATGAACAATTAATAAAGAATAAATAAATAATCATACATCAATATATAGTGATCTGCTTAGATCCATTAAGTCAAATAACATAATTAAATTGACCATATAAAATTGAAGTACGATTACAATACTATGCTAGATCAATGCTCTCGATCCCCTAGTCGAACGCCATGGCAAACCCCAAAGGGTTTGCCCTACACCTACTGTTCGACACTTTTTTTACCCTTTCTTGATGTCGGCTAGAACCCCACCGAATTGAGAGGCGTAATATATATACATTCGAAGAATGAAATGTATTTATATTAGTTTGAAAGTCCTTCTTTGGGGTGGAATATTAAAACTTATATAATTTTTTGCAACATATTCGTCCATGTGATGAGTCATTACTTTACGGCGTAACGGCATCGTCTCGTTAAGCCGTAAAATACCTTTCTAAACCGCAGCATTTCAAACTTGTTGTTCTAGCGTAAAAATATGTTACGGCGTAATTAAATCCACATGTTACGCTGTAACCCTTAGTCAGCATAATTATCTTCAATAATAAATATTTGACGGCGTAACTCCTGCGAGACGTTACGCCGTAATGCCTTCGTCAGCACTAAATCTTCGTTATTAATAATTGATTACGGCGTAACTCCTGCGGGACGTTACGCCGTAATATCTTCCATAATGCGGTTTTTGTTGTATTTTCTTCATTTTGCCGTTTTTCCGCATCTTTTCCATTCCAATGCCTCTAATTACCTGAATTCACTAAATAAATGAATAAAATACCGAATTCATATAAAAATGATATAAAGTGAGGCAATAAACGCGGTAATTTGATATATAAAAGTATTAATTATTTGATGTTATCATAAATACATTTGTTTATCATAAAGTTATCACCAGTAGTTTAGATATTAATTAGTTTAGTTATTATTTAAACAAACTAACCTCTCAAACCATAGATTTACCTGCTTTCATAAAGTATTAAAAACATCTGTGTAAGATCTTCTCTCAACCCTAGAATTTTGTTAGACCCTATGATCAAGCCCTCTTCCCAAACTTATTTTCCCTTAGAGAACAATAACAAAACTCCCTGGAGTCTTGCCTATAACTTACACTGCAACGATTAGGTACACTGCCTAGGGAGTTGTAAAACTTCTTGTAGAAGTCCTACAACCCTCCGCATAAAGTTTTTGGCGCCGCTGCCGGGGAATAGTTAGGTTTTGATCATAGTTTAACTTAGTTCTACTCACTTGAATCCTTTCAAGTGAGAATTTAATTTCCGTATATTAGCTTTCTCGTATTCTATCTTTTCTTTATGTTAATTGTTTCTTAATCCATTCTCTTCAACCACCATGGGAGACGCGAATCCTATCCGTACTCTTGGAGATTATTTCCTAACCTAGCCATGAGGGATACAGGAATACCATTGAGCTCCCCGTAGGGAACAATGTGGTACCTCTTTGATCCGACACCATCCGGTTGGTGCAAAACGGATGCTCATTCCATGGACTTCGGTCCGAGGATCCAAACCAACACCTCAAGGATTTCTTAAAATTTATGGACTCACTTGACCTTGACAGTGAAAATAGGGAAAAACGCGCCTGCGTTTATTTCAATTTTTCCTTCACGATCAAGCTAGCAACTGGCTTGAACGTCTTCCAGCAAGATCCATCACCACATGGGAGGATCTTACTACTCGTTTCCTTGCTCAATTCTTTCCACCGGGAAGGACCGTTTAAAACTCCGCTTCGATATACCTGATGGTCCAACATCATCAGCGTGAGGTCTTCTCTCAAGAAGCATGGACTAGTTTCAAGGCCTTACTCCAAAAAGGGGTCCCCTTTCATGGCATCAATCTTTGGGCTCACAAGTCCAGATCGTTATTGACCATGTGATCCCGTTACAAGACAAACATGTACCAATCGGCTGTGGTGGAAGCTTAGTGACAGAAACGCCGAAGAATCCTGGGTATTATTAGAGGACCTCACCCTCTATGAAAATGAAAGTTGGAACGACCCAAGGGATTTCGCTAAGCCGATCAAGGCAATCTCTTTTCCTTAAGATGTCCCGAGTACATCCGATTGCCGCCTCATCGAGCTCGAAAATCAAGTCTAACGCTTGATGGAAGCTCATCTTGCTTCGATGCAACCTACTCAAGTGAACAAAATCACTTCTTCATGTGATATCTGCAGTGGTCTCCACGACACTCAGTATTACATGGAAAATCCCGAACAAGACTTTGTTGATTATGCATCCTCGCGAACCAACGGGACAAGAAGTAGGTAGTTTACTACGAACCAATGTCGGAACCAATAAGCACTTTTACTTTACCATGGTAACCAAGAAAATAGAAAGAAGATATGAAGAAATTGTAGAGAGATGTTAAAGAGAGAAACTAGAGAGAAGAAAAAGAGATGATTGATTACTAGTATGTGAAAAATACAAAGAGAACCAACACCTTCTTTACACTTGAAGAGGGGTATTTATACTTCCTATCGGCAGACTTTTATTAAGCCTTATAGGCCGAGTAGGTTTGTTTCTTTGGCCGGGCTCGAGATAACTTAGGCTTAAGCCTGCAACGCATACAATATTAGATTAAATAATGAACATGTTTACCCTTTCTAGCCTATTACAACATATAATTAAGTAAAGACCGAGCTTCCATGTTTCGTAGCCGAGCTTCCTTATTCGACTCAATATTTTAAGGCTAAGAATCTCCCCTGAAGCGAGGCTTCCTACAGATTCTGAGCTTCCATATTCAAAAATATGTGTGGTATTCTAATTCCTGAGGTGAGATCTTGAATCTTGCTTCCTTAGACTTTGTTGAGATTGCTTTGTCTTTAAGTTTTTGAGTCTTTGGTCTTTATCTTGTTGTAGGCTTGTTCCTCTATGCTTTGTGATCTTTGATCTTGAGCCTTTATCATTGTCCTTTGACTTTGTCTTTTGTTCTGAGATCTTTAAATCTTTTCCTTGCTTGTCTTGATCATCTTTGCCACCTTGCGGTATCTTACCATCATGCTCATAACTTGCATCATCTTTGAAAGCTTTCTAACAATCTCCTTTTATAGACTTTATATCTTAAAGGAAGATATTGTATATCAGAGTTTGCGAAAGTCTTTGTCTTTAAATCTTAAGCTTTCTTGATTCTTGAATCTTGAAGCGTTCCAGAATGTCCTATTGTAGTTTGAGCATGAGCATGTGGAATTGAATCAACTATCGGCTGGAATGGGATACCGCCACCTAACCATATAACCTGTAAGTTTAACGTTAGTGATAAACAACAGATTATAGACGAGAGTGCTTTGTCACTGTCACGAATAAGGTTGCAAATAACTCCCATGGTTCATCTTAATTAGTATAAATAATGCCTGTGATCAATAGAATTCATATGAATCTTCTAGACCAGGGTTTCTCAGCTAGCACTATCCGTACTCTCGTTACCAAGCGTTCTCAAAGCAGACACAACACGTAAGAAAGTGAATCAGATAGTTACTATCTTCCGATTAAATCGTCAAATTCATTTACTGAACCAAAACAATATCCAGTTGATACAAGCTTTGATTCTAAAGAATGCTCGCAAGTCACTCTACCAAGAGATTGTATGGTGTTAGGGCTTGAATTAGGATTTCCTCTTCATTGTGGAAACTTAAAAATTATCACTCAGAATGTTTCTAAGCATAATCACAAAGATAATTCCGGAGGACTCTTTTTAACAAACTGTGAGAACTTAAGAATGTTCAAACAAGATTTGTAATGGAATGTGTCCTAATGAGATTTATTGTATTGATCTCTTGGCTCTAGACTCAATTTGTGCGTTTTGGTTTTAGTACTCGGAGGCTAGAGCAGACTGCCACCTATTCAATATCAACTACTCAGAGTGAGAAAGTCAATAGATGTCGTGTGTATCTCCGTAGCAAATGAGACAAGTCTCTTTTGAGAGAAACTCGAATGGATGGGGAGGGTTGTGCATTGCATCACTGGGTCCATGATGTCATTCTTTAATATCAGAATTCATCTTTGTGAAAACCGATAGATTATGTATTGACCCGGTTTCTGCCTAAGTTGTGTGGAGGGCTTCTTTCTTTTCACCCTTTATCTATACATTTCTTTTTTATTCTTCAACCCCTTCAATGCTTACCAAGACGTCATTACTAACACCTTGTTGTGATAAAGTGTGTGGAGGGCTGCTTTGTTTTCACCCTTTATCCATACATTTCTTTTTCATTCTTCAACCCCTTTAATGCTTACCAAGACGTCATTACTAACATCTTGTTGTGATTGTTCCAGTTTTAGCTCAACCTTAGTCGGAATTATTCCTTTTACTCATTCTTTTCCAAATCATACCTAAGGAATGCTATTTCTAACTATGGAGTGTCCTTGGGTAGATCCCTCCGGTTCTGGTTGGATCATATGACTAATACCTAACCTATCTACCTTATGACTTTAGAATCGTCATGAAATTAAGATGTTGTTGTGTATAAGATCGTAACCATAAAACCTTTTCCGAAGAGTATAAAGCACTTTGAGTCGTTTAGATCACTTGTTATTTTCAAGATCACATTTTAATGACATTTCTCCCCTTATTTTAAATGCTAATGCAGTTAGTTTTTGAAATACCAGGTGATTAAAATTTTTCATGAAAATCATGTGGGGAAAAATGTTAGAGCATGAACTATGTGGAACTTTTCTTCTTGCTCCCCCTTAATTTTACATATGTTTGACACCAAATAAAATGATACCAAGTTGTAAAATGAATATAAAATTAAGGGTGAGACAGTGTTGAGCATACAATTTTAAAAGATTATGAAATGTCATTGAAGAATTCTTGAAAATTTGTGCTAAAACACTTGATCATCTTATAACAATCATACTATTGAGTGGTCATTAATATTACTTAGTTGTTATTAAGATATTTTTGATAATGTTTTAAATACATAAGAATTGTCGTGAGATGATGTATCCAAAATCATTAAAACTTTGTTTTTCGAAAAACTCCCCCTCAAACATTGACTCATTTTGAAAATGACACCAAATGTAGAAGAATTGTCTTGTAAAACTTTATGAGGGATGGAGTGTTGAACACACAATTTTGAAAGATTTTGAATTGTCATTGAGAAATTTTTGAAAAATTGTGTTCAACATTTTGAAAAACATCATGTTAGAAGACTTCTCTTCTAACGCTAAGGATAAGTGCACTAAAACGTACACTCTCCTTTGTCGTTCGGGTCTGAGTTGCAATCTGAGAGCAATTACAAGTCATAAAGAAAAATAGAAATGACATGTTATGAAAGCATTTGAAACTCTTGCTCGAACTTCATTTACACACCTGTGTCAATGTTAATCAACATTTCTAGGTACGTAAATGTTATCGATTCCAAGAGATATGTCGAGAAGATTCTTTTTGGAAATTTTTTGATTTTGTATTTTCTTTTTGAAATTTTATATTTTTGTATTTGTTTTTATAGGTTTTATATTTTTGTATTTTTCGTTTCTCAAAAATATTTACAAGTAGATGTTTGAAGAATATATCAAGCAGATTCATTTGTCAGAACCTCCAGTTCTGCTGGAGTCAAACATCTCATACCAATTCGTCTGACAAGATACTGAAACCTATCTTCGAGTAAGGCTTTAGTAAACATATCAGCTAATTGGTATTCAGTTCTAACAAAGTACAATTCAATTATACCGTTTTCAACATGTTCCTTGATGAAATGATATCGAGTATGGATGTGTTGGATCCTAAATAATATCACTTCACTTTATATTATGATGAACAAGAAAAGTAAGATTGGATGATGAGAAGAATTGTAGAGAGAGAAACTAGAAAGAGAAAGTTAAGAGAGAAAAAGTGGAGGTTGATTAACTTGCACAAACACAAATGAGACCAACAACCCTCTCTCCACACATGGAGAGGGGTTTATATACCCTAGATGGGCCGGCCTTAAAAGGCTTAGTGGGCCGAGGGTTTGAAATGGGTTGGGCTCGAGTTTACTTGGGCTTTCGCCCGATACACGTGACCTATTAGATTACATTAAATGAGCCCAATACCCGTTCTAGCCTATTACAACATTTAATATATAAATGATCGAGACCTAATATTCCAAATGAACGAACTTCCATTGTTCACTCAATATTTTGAGGCTAACAAGAAGCAACACTCTCTCCACACTTGGAGAGGGATTTATATAGTTACAAGAGATAAAACCCTTCTTGGGTTGTTGGGCTTGACTTCGGGCCGAACCTATTATCAATGGACTTAAGCCCGACACATAAGCCAAATTAGCTTAGATAAATTCTCGTAAACTAAGTTTTTCTTATACAAGGCTCGGAAATATTTAATGACCATCACTTTAATAAAAACACGGCTAACAGGTTTTTAGTTTAGATTCACATGATTTGGGTTGTGTATTGGAACCGAGTTGAAAGGGATTGAGTTACCCAAAATGTACTTTTAATGCAGAAAACCTTCAAAAAATAAGTTTTAACTGCTGAAATAATAGCAAGAATAGGCAAATGCCAAGTTATTATTTTTAA
>BQNB010060689.1:0-31490 GCA_026074375.1 Tanacetum coccineum
TATCTCAACGGTTATATTTAATTAAGGAAAATCTGTTATGCTCTCTAACAGTAGTAACGGTAACAAACAACACAAACTTTTCCCTGGCAGCAACAAATTTGTTTGACAGCATCAAATTTGCCTGACAGCACCAAATTTGCCTGGCAACACCAAATTTACCTGACAGCACTAAATTTGCCTGGCAGCACCAAATTTGCCTGACAGCACCAAATTTACCTAGCAGAACCAAATTTGCCTGGCAACACCAAATTTGTTAGCTACCATTTATAGCCTCCAATACCAATCCAAGCAGCATCTTTTTACCCAATCAAAACATCATTTCCATCATGAAGTACTTTTGAGTAGCAAAAGAACCAAAAGAGTAGAAGAGAACATGCACATTGATTTCCTTGAAGATCAACCAAATGTGGCAGGAAGTGGTCTTGATTGGATGTTTGATCTTGATTTTCTAACAAATACAATGAACTATATTCCTATTAGTGTAGAAAATCAGATTAATGTGGATGCAGGTACACAAGAACATTATGTTGCAGGTTCATCAGAAAAAGATAAGGAACCTACCCAGGAATATATACTGCTTCCACTACACCCTCATAGGCCAAGGATTTTAGTAGAAGATGTTGTTCAAGCTGCACAAGAAAAATCTTCTAAAACTTCTCCTAAGGACACTGCTGTATAGGATTCAGAAGATGTTGTTGAAAAAGAAGAACAACATATGTTGACAGAAGCTGACCAAGCCTTGCAAGATGATCTTGAGAGGATTATTGCTCAAGAAATTGCTACTAAAGCTATAGATGATGTTACAAGACAAGCCTTTGAAGAAGAAAAGAAGAGGGCAGCTCAGGCTACCAGTATTAACAAACTTAATACTGGTAGGCCATCTGTTAGTACTTCCAATTCACCATTGGTTAGTACTGCTAACACACCATATGCTAGTGCTGCTAGTACTCCCACTGGTGCAAATACTGGTGGATCATCATTTGTCTATCTTGGAGGACAAATACCTATTGATGCATCTACTCTCCCCAATGCTGATTTACCCATTGATCCTAATATGCCTGACTTAGAAGATGATTCTAATGTATTTCCAAATGATGGCATATTCAGTGGAGCCTATGATGATGAAGATGTGGGTGCAGAGGCTGATTTCAACAATATGGATAACACCATTGATGTCAGTCCTATTCCCACACTCAGAGTTCATAAGGATCACCCTAAAGGTCAAATTCTAGGAGATCCTAAATCAGCAGTTCAAACAAGAGGAAAGATCCAAAAGGCTTCTTCAGTACAACAAGCTTTGGTAAGCTACATCTATAATTAGAACAGAACAAATCATAAAGACCATCAGAACTGTCTGTTAGCATGTTTTCTCTCCCAAGAAGAACCCAAGACGATATCACAAGCATTAGAAGATGAAAGCTGGGTTGAAGCAATGCAAGAAGAATTGCTCCAGTTCAAATTGCAGAAGGTTTGGATACTTGTTGATTTGCCATCAGGGAAAAAGGCAATTGGCACAAAGTGGGTCTTCAGGAATAAAAGGGATGAAAGGAGTATTGTTGTGAAAAACAAAGCAAGGCTTGTAGCACAAGGGTTTAGACAGGAGGAAGGTATAGATTATGATGAGGTTTTTGCACCTGTTGCCAGGATAGAGGCAATCAGGTTATTTTTAGCCTTTGCATCATACATGGGATTTCCTGTCTACCAAATGGATGTTAAGAGTGCATTTCTTTATGGCACTATTGAAGAGGAGGTATATGTTCATCAACCTCCAGGCTTTGTTGATCCTGCTCATCCACACAAGGTGTATAAGGTAGTCAAAGCTCTTTATGGTCTACATCAAGCTCCTAGAGCTTGGTATGAGACACTTTCTACTTTCCTGCTGGAAAATGGTTTCAGAAGAGGTACCATAGACAAAACATTGTTTATCAAGAAGAACAAGAGTGACATTATGTTAGTCCAAGTGTATGTGGATGACATCATTTTTGGCTCTACAAAACAGTCTATGTGTACTGAGTTTGAAGATTGTATGCATAAAAGATTCTAGATGAGCTCCATGGGAGAACTCACATTCTTTTTGGGGTTGCAGGTGAAGCAACAACCTGATGGAATCTTTATTAGTCAGGACAAGTATGTAGCTGACATTCTTAAGAAATTTGATTTTTGGTCCATCAGAACAGCTACTACTCCTATTGAGTCTAATAAACCACTGGTCAAGGATGAAGATGGTGTAGATGTAGATGTCCATGTCTACAGATCTATGATTGGTTCCCTGATGTATTTGACTGCATCAAGACCAGACATTATGTTTGCTGTCTGTGCTTGTGCTAGACATCAAGTTACTCCAAAAGCTTCACACTTAAATGCAGTAAAAAGGATCTTTAGGTACCTCAAACATCAACCCAAACTAGGGTTATGGTATCCTAGGGATTCACCTTTTGAATTAGAAGCTTACTCAGACAGTGACTATGGAGGAGAAAGCCTTGACAGGAAATCAACAACAGGTGGTTGTCAATTTCTTGGTAGAAGATTGATATCTTGGCAATGCAAGAAGCAGACAATTGTGGCAAATTCTACTACTAAGGCAGAATATGTTGCAGCTGCTAACTGTTGTGGGCAAGTGCTATGGATACAGAATCAGATGATGGATTATGGCTTTAATTTCATGAACACCAAAATCCATATTGATAATGAGAGCACTATAAGTGTAATCAAGAATCCTGTTGCTCATTCAAGGACCAAGCATATCGAGATTCGATTCCATTTCATAAGAGATTGCTATGAGAAAAGACTGATAGAAGTTATCAAGATTCACACTAACCATAATGTTGCAGACCTTCTCACTAAAGGATTTGATGTCACAAGATTTAACTTTTTAGTGGTTAGCATTAGAATGTTAAATCTATAGCTACATTTAAGGGGAGGTTAGATTGTAAAACTTGTATTTGTAGTAAGTACTTGTAGTTAGAATTAATACTAATAGGGTATTAATGATGGTAGTTAGGATATTTAGTTCAGGTTAATACTGCCTTATGAAAATATCTTGCAGTATTTTTCTTGTTTTTGGACTAACTTTTTTAGGAAAAGCATGGATTTAAGGATGGACAGAAGTTGTACTAATAATTTCTCTTATATCTGGGTTGTAAGTGCTTAATTCTCGTTAAACAACAAGGGTCTAAAGTGTAAATTGTACCGGTTTCTTTGCTTTTGGGTTTGTCCAACCTAAATACACCCATCTCAATTGCATAATTTACTCACGTAATCTCTCTTACTCACTCTCTTCTAACAAACCCTAATCTTTTAATCACTGATGATCATCAATTTTACACATATGGCTGTTCTTGAATCTTGTGCTAAATACAACATGGTCGCTTACTTGGAAAAGACTGCTGGGAATACATATTTTCATGAGATTATAGACTTTCTTACATGAAGCACCATTCACTATGCTCTCATTGTAAGTCATGTAGTCTCTACTACATTTGTTGAACAATTTTGGATGTCTGCTAAATCCAAAATAATCAACAATGTTAGGTATATTACTGCCAAAGTAGCGCAAGCCTGTATAACTATCTCAGAGGCATCCAATAAGAAGATCTTCTGTTTGATGTGATGTGATGGGATAGTTTCTATGCATAACAGGCTATATTTGATGTATTCAGCTAACGAGTATGAGGGCCCTAAATAGTTTTATACTTTTACAAAGCCCTGTTTTCACCCAGTGGAAGATTTCTTTTTTCATACTATGAATCATGCATTAGTTCTAAATGTTCTTCTTGGTTCTAATTCCACCAATATTGCCACAGCAGTAATTTGCTTAGCCACTAATAGAAATATAATTTTTCTAAATTATTTTTGTGGTATGCTTGAGGCACTTGGATGCAAGAAAAGTTGTTATGTATCAAGATTTATTTTTATATCTTTCTTCTTTTCTCGCACTTTGTTTGGATAATAGCTAAAGAATGTGCCTGTGCCTTTAGACAGAAACTTCCCTCTATTAATGCTTTGACTAGTTAATTCGCGTTGGTTCTATACTTTTTATGGTTAAAAAAAGGGAATTTCATTTTTCGGAATGTCACACTTTTTTGAATCTTGTTGGTTCAACCAACTGAGGATAAGGGTGAAGCTTTAGAAAGACAATTGAACATCACCACACCCTTCCTCCTCACCAAGATGTAGACCAAATTATGAGGGACATAGCCTGACCCATCTACCGGACCTTCACCTACTATTCCCGATTCCATTCCAGAGGGTTTTAGTAGGAATCATGGAGGTCAGTCATCCCGTGAGTGTGTGTGTTCCTATCTGGAAATGAGGATGCCTGACACTCAAAGTGTCTACGATTTTGTGTGTCTTTATGTAAACAGAGTCGAGATAGGCCAAGAAAATAAACACTTGGAAGGGCACCATATCAAGAGCTAAGAGAGCCAAACCTGTTATCACAATCACAAATCTTGGATGAAGAGTGTATCCATGAAGCAAATATTGGCAAGAAAGAAATCATTGAAGACAACGTGGATGCAAAAGGAGTCTGTATCCAAACAGAGGAGGAAACCTGCCAAAGCTGAACCTACAATGCATAAAGATCCTGCTTTTGATGGTCTTGATGATATTGTGGATGATGCAATGGACTACATCGGGTTGGGATGCGCAAGATGTGGTGTAGTGCTCGTATGGCCCTTGAGGAAGATAGTTACACAAAGTGAGAGATAGTACTGACAGCTATGAAAGTTGAGTTAGGTGATGGCAGATGAGTACCGACAGTCAAAGTTAGTATAACAAGCATGAAGTTTGTAACTTTAATGCAAAAAGGTATGTAGTTAGTACCGAAGCTTGATGAAGGTTACTGCTTGAGCGATGAGAGTGTTTGAACCTTCAGATGAAAGTAATGCTGTAACTACACCACTGTTTTCAGAGATGATGAGACCATTGCGAGGTTTTGGTATCTATAGCCCAAATAAGGCTAAACAAAAAGGTGTTGAGATCAAGATGCTGAAGATTCAGATAGACCAAGGGCTACATCAACAAGATCAGATTACATTGGAAGCTCTTCCTAAAATTGATCTAAGACAAAGGCAAGAAAGTACTTGAGGAAGAAGCTGAGACAGAGCTTGAGTCAGAGGCGAGTTGATGAAGTGAAAAGAAATTTGATTCAGCTTGCTTTAGGTTGAAGATCTTGCCGAGGTGCAAGAGGATTTGGAAGCAGAGAGGAAGATGACAAAAAAGTTAGTGAGGAAGAAGTTACAAAGGCTACTCTCTACAAGATTTTATGATATTAGGCTAGAATCTACAAGCTGTAGACCTTCTAGTGCAAGCTTCAGGAGGAAGAAAGAGAAGTTTACAGTTGAAGAGAGCAAATTTCTTTATGATTCTATTGTGCTCTAAGAAGGTTCTTGCTCAACAAAGAGCTGCTGCAATCAGAAGCAGACCACCAACAAGAACTCAGCTAAGAAACCAAATGATGACCTATCTGAAGCATGTAGGAGGAAAGAAGCATGCTGATTTGAAGAACAAGAACTTTGAAGAAATACAAGTTCTGTATAAAAAGGTTAAAAGGTCTGATAAAGACTTTATTGCTATTGGTTCTGCTGAGGGACGTGAGAGACAGACGTAGTGATGAATGAGAACATCTAAAAGACCTAAAAAGAAGAGATTAAAGAAGAGGGATGTATTGAAACTTCAAGGGAAGATGACACAGCAAAGGTACCTGACTGACAAGGATGACAGTAGCAGGGTACAAAGAAAAGAAAGAGTGGTCATGTGAAGATGATTGCTAGGAAAAGGCCAAGACCACAGCCAGATAATGATAGTGATGATGAACACAGAAAATGTCTAAGATTGTTACATTGAATGTACCATAGATAGTTGAAATTATGGAGACATGATCTTTTGTTTCTAGTTACTCTCAGGTTATCCCGCCCAGATGGGGATTACCTGGTTGTCTACAGAGTTTAATGGGCACTTCAGGGCATTCATTCTCTTAATGGAGGTACTACATATTTTTTGATAGGCAGGAATTTGTTTCTCATTTATTTGATTTGGTGATAAGTAGTACTCAAAAATCCACACAGAGGTATGAGTTGATCTTTGGTGGAGACTTGAATGATTATGATGGAATCCTCAACAGAGAAAATGGATCAGGTGATTTCTGGATACAATCAACAAGATGGGGTTTTTTAGATGAGATGTGTAAAGCTTGTGGAGTTTGCATACTAGGAGGTAAGGATGGGGACAGTCATCTACATGCTTGTTGAAAGAAGGTTCCTATCTCAAAGGAATTATGATAGCAAGATTGAATTGATTTGGGATGGGGTGGAAGAGGAAATTACTGCTTACATACATTTGGTAAGATTCATTAAGCAACAGCATAATGAAGAGTAATGTTGTGAATGGAAGTGAGAAGGGTTTGGTGTTGGCTAACCACCACACAACAAATGGTCTTCAATTCACCATCTTCTAACAAACATCAAGTGATTGTGACTGTCCAGAAGCAAACGGGCTTTGGTTAAAGACTTCTCAATTAGTTTATGGTTGACAGTTTACCAAAAATTGTATGGTTCTTAACTCACATTGCTTCACAGTTAAGAGTTAGCTAGTCCAGGATCAAACAGTTCTTGGTAAAGACTAATGAAATCTGTTGATAGCTGATAGTTTGCTTAAAACTATTGGTTATCAGTGCACCTTGTTATGGAAATGAAGCACTTGACTAGTGCCAAAAGCAAATGGCTCTTTGGTAAAGACAAATCAAATCGTTGTTTGTTGATAGGTTTACTCAAAACTATATGGTTATCAATTCTAACCTTGTTGTTTACATGGAAGAATCGGATTCTCCAGAGCAACGGCTATAGTAAAAGGAATTTCAAACGTTAATGGCTGTAGTTTGCCAAAAAACTACAAATGCCAACTTAGTTGGATGTTGTTTGTGTTACTAGAGAAGATATGTTGCAGATAAAGTGGGTAGCGAAGATGCAAAATTATCAAAGATCAGATTCAAGATTATGACAGAGTGTTTGGAAACATCCTCATGGTTACAAGATGTTTACACTAAGAAACACGAAGTTAAAAGTTCAACAATCATGTTTAGGGGAGGATTATAGGAATTATGCATTCCTGACTTAGTACTCGTTAGTTATATTTAGTTCTGTTACCGCTTGTTGTAATTTGATACAGTCAGGTCAGAATGTGTGTTGTACTGATCAGATAGTTAGTACCGTTAGTATAAAATAGTTTACGTTATAAGATATGCATGAGATAATATAGGAAAGGATTATGCATGATCTTTTATACGATTTTGTTAAAGCCCTATTAGAGTTTCCGAGTCTATAAAGGACCCTAGGCATAGTTGTAGATTAGTTCTGAACACAGATCCAATAGAGTTCGATATAGCTATCACGGCGCCAAAAATTGATCCGCTCAGACTATACCTTAAAATACATATAATATAATAAAATATCAAATATATAGTAAGAATAGTCTAAAAGCAGAGTCAATGATACCGAGAAGTAGTATAGAGCTTTCCCGGGTCGTAAATCCCCAACGAGGCTGGAATGGTAAATCGATACGAATGAATTGATGATTTGAATTGAGAAACAAATGATTTTGATTTTTAACTAGATAAACTAAAATTAATTAAAGAAAACTAAAATTATTCTACGGGAAACAAGCAGTGGAAAATGGGAATCTTAAATATACTACGGGGAACAAAAATAGTTATACGGATAAATCCTAAACTACGGGAGCATAAATAATGGCAATGAAAATCCTAAGAAATCTACGGGGAACGTAATTAGGCTAAAAATACTTAACTAAAATAATTAAAACTAATAAACTAAATTAAACATGCAATTATAGACTACCGGGAATTAAATCGCAAGCTAAAACTAAAAATTACAAAAATAAAGTCATAAAATTAATTTTAAAATTTAAATAAATTAAAAATATTCTAACTTAAAAGAAAATGTAAAAAATTTCAAAATCGGAGTTAAAAAGCGAACAAAACGGTAAGAAACGAAAAATCCGGGCTCGTAAACGGGCCCGGAACTGAATTTTAAGCAAAAATTACCCTACACAAGTTTTATTAATTTTAATATAAACTAACTGATTAAATAAAATTTTATTAAAAAGAAAAATATTTTTTTGTTAATTTTTGTATTTTTTATGAATTTTCTAAGATTAAAAACTAATTAAAACTAATTAAATATAAAAAGTCAGAAAATATAACTATAAAAAATCTGAAAAAATCAAATTAAATAAAGAAAAAGTTGAGAAATCTAAAAATATAAAAAGCCCTAAAAGTTACTGTAGCATTTTATATTAATTAAACTAATTAAAATTAACCCTAAAACTAAATTAAATTAAATTAAATAACTAACTAAGTTAACCTAAGGGACTAACAGTGAAAAGGACACAAGGACTGACGGGGTAACAAGCTAACTAACCACAGGGACTAACAATGCTAACTATAAAAGAAGAAATTACACAAATGGTCCCTGAAAATGACCCCGATTACAACCTAAGTCCTAAGTGCTTATTAGCAAAAAGTCAAAACAGGAAACTTGTTCAGGGGCTTATTGGCAACATTTTTCCTAAAAGGCACATAAGCTGAATCCAACTTAATAAGCTAGAAAGATGAGCTTTTTGGGGCTGCAGAAACTAAATAAGCTTATGGGCTTATTTTGCTTTTTCCTTGAGGTGTAAGCTAACAAAATAAGCTAAACTATGGGGGACAGATAAATAGGGATAGGGGGATCCTAAAATAAGCTAAGTTATCTAGATTAAGCCCTAAAATAAGCTAGAAATGAAATAAGCTATATTAACAGTTTTATAAGAAAACAGAAAAAGGTGGACTTTAAGCTAGGTTTAAGCTAACCTAAAGGAGGAAATAAGCTATAAGATCTTGGGAGCTTAAAGGACTAGTAAAAGGCTATAAATAAAAGCTAAAATATCCTAAGGCTTAATACAAAATAAGCAAGAAAAATGGGCTGAGTTATGGTGCTCAGCACCAGGGGAAAAACAGCAGTGAAAAAGGGGGCTTTTTGAGCTTATTGCAATAAGCTCTCAAGGGCTTATTAGCCAAAACAAATCACAAACAGAATCAAAGGGGTGACTAATGAGCTTATATTCAAAAGATGAGGGTCTAGGGCTGGTTTAAAGCTGCTGATTTTGGGGCTACAAGTTGGTTACTTTCAAAAATTTTTCAAAGCTTAAAATTTGACTTATGTTGTCAAAGTAAGAGGGCAGCAACAAAGGCTTGGTAAATGTGGCTAGAAACAACACAATAAGCACACAAAGAGTGTGCTTAAGCTGCATAAGCAGCTTAAGCCTTTAAGCTCAAGTTGGCTTATTCAAATTTTGACAGAAAACCAAAAGGACTTAAAAACTTATTTTAGAACTAAAAGTGGTGATGTAAGTGGCTAGATTAACCCCACACACTCAGCCTAAAATGGCTGAGTGCTTGTGACCCATTCCATACCCCAAATGACCCATTTTCAAGCTTAAACCAAACACCCCCTTAAATAAGTCAAAAAGCTTTTTTACTTGATTTTACTTAAAAATAATTAAGGTAGATTGATGTTAGTGACAGTAGGGTTAAAAAGAAACAAGGTAACACAAATTTGCTAGATTAACAAGGGATTTAAGAGCCGAATTTTATTGAAAATAACAAGAAACTCAACTTCAACTCCAAAACTTGAATTAGAATTTTAAAAACAGTACAATACACTTGAAAAGAAAGCTGGAAATCGAAATTACAAGTTGATTAAAATTTGAATAAAAATAAGCTAAGAAAAAAAACTAGTGTCTTGTTCGGCATGTCTTTTTCTTGCTTTTATAGAAGTCCAAGGTCTTCACAGCTTCTTTCATTGTGTTTCTTGTGTGAGTTGAAGCTCAGCAACCAATCCTAGCCCTTTGATCCTTTTTGTGTTACTTTTACAGCCATTTCCACCATTGATGTTGCTCGGGCTTGGTGAGATTGCCAACATGGCATGTTTAAAGGTTAGTGGGTTGTGGGTTTAGGTTGGGACTGGGTAAACGAGTGTGTGGGTAAAAGGGTTAGGCTGGTCATGTGATGGTGGGGGGTTCAAGGGAGTTGGCGGGAAAGGGTTGGGGAAGAGAGCCGTTATTGGTTGGCAGGTTTTTAAAAGTTTCATTTGCCCAGAAAGAAACCCTCGAGTCTCACTCACTTGCCACTTTGTTCATTCTTTTCTTTTTTAGTTATAAACAAGTTTAAACAATGGCAAAAGTGACCCTTGTGTATTACACAAAAGGAATTAAAGAAAAAATGAACAAATGACAGATTCGGCCCTTGTGTTTTATAAAGAGAAATTAGTTTTGTAAAATTGCAAATTCAGTCCCTCTCATGTTTAAAACACTTTTCTTTTATAAAACAATTTTCAGAATTGACAATTTAAGTCCCTAAGGTTTTATAAAAATTGTTTTTGGGCCAGGGTCTGGGCTTGGGTTATGTATTGGGCCCAATTAAGTGTGTCTGGGCCCAATAAGGTTTAGGCTTATGTTATTGGTCTTTTTAAGGCCCAATAAGGTTTGGGTGGGTTTTGTGTGTACAATGGCTGAGATTGGCTTGTTCAAAGGGCTGGATCGGGGCTTCAAGTCCTATTGTCTCTGTCAATTGCACAAAAATGGGCTGTTGTCATTGATTGAGGGCCCATCTTTGGTCTTTCACAGTCTTCATTCAATATTACTATTGGGCTTTCCCGGCCTCATCAGCGATGGGTTGAGATTGCATCCTTAGTATTCTTAATTACGGCTCCGGTTTTGACTGTAATTGTTGAGTTGACGTTGACTTTGACTTTTCTGGTCTTTGGCTTAGCTTTGGCTTAGTCTTTACAAGCTTTTCCATTTCTCGAGTCCGGTTTTGTCGTTTGGCATAGTTTTTCGTCCTTTTCTTGGTTATCACGTTCTGCACATTACAAATGTAAAAAAAATATCTTTGGCAGTTTCTGTCTGTTTTTGGTCATTTAAGTCCGTTTTTAATGGAAAAAGGTATGTGTATTTAAGCACATACCATTCATCCTGGACACCTGTTTCAAACTCCTGGTGTATAGGTGCTTCAAAGACATCTGTAGTTTGCATAGCTTCCTCTACCGGAGCAGATTAGCTAGCAGATTTTCTGTGAGTCTTAGATCCCTGTACTGTAGTCTTTATGCTGTCTTGGTTGTCGTTTTACTTGGAGCACTGGTAGAATCAGGTTCTTTTCCTGACCTTCTTCTCTTGGACCCCGGTCTAATTCACAGCAGAGGTTCTTGATACATCACTCAGAACCGTCTCTAGGTCTTTTATTGTGACAGTATCGCAAATCATGTATCTAAAGATTCTTGTCGGCTTCATACGCATCAACTATTGTCTTGTAGAGCTGCTTTGAATATCTGACCTGTTGATAGGAGTTTGTTAGTTATTCCATCCTTGTAAATTAAGTTCTTTTTCAGCTCTAGTTTATGAAGATTTGCAGCTTACAGCATGAGACTTGTGGCTTCTTTGATGATCGCACCAGAACCTCAGACTCGAGTTGATCGGTTACTAACTTCTCGATTTTAGGAGTAATTTTGGAGACTTCCTTTTTGACTTGTTCCTTGATGATTTTCTTCATTCCTTCATCGATTGAGTCAAGGAATTGTTGATTTGCAGAAGTAGACTCTTCTCGAATTCTGTCATACTTCAATTGGACTGCAACGTTCCACTGCTTCCTGCGCTTTTATTTGTAGATATGATCAACGGTGCCTAGGAATGGAGGATAGGCTTCCAGCTTTATTGTTATTGTTGTCTGAGTTCGAGTAGTTGTCTCTCTAATGCTTTCAGTCTTTATCAAAGCAAAAACAATGAAGCAAAGTTAGGAAGATTTTGCTAGCAAGGAGCTTGTATGGTAGCCCGGTGTCAGAATTGTGGTTGTTGTGTTAAAATGAGTATGTAGGATACGGTGTTGGAGGGCGATTGATTGTGTAGTGAAGGATGGCTTCCATGATGGCTGTTATAGGAGAGTATCAATGAGGAGGTGCTTCAGTATGTTGTCCAAAAAATATCATCAACACCAGTATCTTGGTTGGATTCAGCTGTTGGAGACGAATCCAGATGATTACAGACGAGCTCTGTTGTTGGTCCATCAGGATTAACCGGAGTTAGGGTCACTTTGAGTTCTTCAATTTCCTGGGTTGCTTGAACCTGGGGTAATATAAGCTCTGTCATTACATCATTCTTCCATCAATTCGGTTTTGGTATCTTCGACTGCATCATTTCCTTGATCACCCCCCCCCTTTTTCCCATCTTCATATGTAGACATTCAATCCGACTTTGCACCTTCACTTCTTTGTCATATCTTCGTCTTTTGATGATGATATTACGAGAGGGTGTTGTGAATTGTTGGTATATTAGAATATCGGCATCAGTTTCCTTCTCATGTTTATGTCATCATCATGAGTTGTGAGCTTTGGATGGACAAAAATCATCACCATCATCATCTGATTCAGTCTGCTCTTCTTTCATCATCTTCTGAGCTTTCTCATCAGCGTCATGTTCCATCATTCATTTTCATCTTGAACTTTCTCATATCATCTTGGGCAACATCCATCTTCATTCATCCGGAGTAGTCTTATTGAGTCATTTTTATTGCATCTTCATCATATTGAGCATGCCTCATCATCTGATCATCGTGCATCTTGATTTCAAGTGTTATCATCCTCTGAGTCATAATTAGGTGCATCGGGAACCCCTGGTGTAACACTAGTTCCTTCATCTGCACCAGAACCACTGGCATGAGAGCTATGTGTTTCTTGACGGCTTCTTTTTGTGATTATTTTAAGTTGCTCAGCCTTTGTCAAATCCGCCTCAGAGATAGACTCTAACTCTGTAGTCTTCAGTTTTCCTTTTCCAGACTTCTTTTCTGTTGGGGCAGTGGGAGGCTTCTGTTTTGTGATTGTATCTGTATTAGCTTTCTTCTTGCTTCCTTTTGTCTTAGGAGGAATTGTTCCTGAAGCCATAGCATAATACTCTTTGTATGATTCAGAGTTGCGGATGTCCTCGTTGGTTAATGCCACTGGCAAGATAGCCCCGTACAACTGAGTGACTTCATTCCTTGAGATGACATTGATTGTAGTGAACATTGGGTCATCTCTGACATAGTGCCAATTGACCTTGTTTCTTCTAGGAATTGAAGGATCTTTTTCCATGACAAAGTTGACGACTAACTTGGTGAACCGAGGATAGTACATCGCATTGCCCTTCTTCGTATTTTTGTTCTCAATCTTGAAAATGAAGTCCTCCCACAGAAGATATGCATAATCAACATTCTTCTTATTGTACATACCCCACAAGATTTGAGCTTGAGAAAGACGAAGACTGTCATATGATGGTATTCCAACTGATACATTTGTTGAGTAGCAGCAAATGATCTCCAGGGTTGATGCAGTTTATTGACATTAACGTCAGTGTATCTTCCTTATATATCCAGGGAATGACCAACGAAAGCTAGAAAGATGAGGATCTCCTTCTCAAGAGGTGGTTCTACAAACTTCTTATTACCGACTTTAGGGCAAATTTGAAGAATGTCTCTGAATTGATCAAGACCGATAATGTGCTTCTTGTTATTCATCTTAAATCGGACAGATCGATTATGAACATAAGCAGAAGCCCAGAATTCTTGCATATAGATCTCTGGAGCATCAGCAGTGACTTGGAATGCCTTGTAGAAAGGAGTGAGCTTTAACACATCGTAGACCACTTGAAGGGTTGCTTCCTTTGATGTGACATCCGAACTTAAGCGAAGATTACATTTACCTACATCTTATAGTCGGTCTGCAGGAGCCAACCAATGCATCATCCAAAGCAATCTGATCCGCTATTGAGATTTCCATGAGTCTGTTTAAGAAAGAGTGAGTGCAGTTTATAAGAAGACACAATCATTCATTCATGAGAACCTTTATGACTTTTAGCACTTTTGAAGATCAATCTACCTAGATAGACAAATAGCGTGTAAGACAAAGGCACCTATCCTAACAATTAAGTCGAATGTAGTTAACCTTGGTTTTGTCAAGCTTTTACTGTCTATTTTAAACTAAGAGATTTGTTGAATTTAATCTTGGTTAGAAAAAATTTGATCTTAAGTGTGTTATGTCAAAAATTGGTTAAGTGATGATAACTTTACTCGTTCGGTCTTCACTAAATAACACTCGTTCGGTCCTCAAAGAAACAGCTAGATCGGGTTGCACTGAAATTACACTTGTTCGGTCCATTTACACAATCACTCGTTCGGTCCATATTGACAGTTGCTCGATCGGTCCTTATTGTAAGTCACTCGTTCGGTCCAGTCAAATAGTCGCTCGTTCGGTCCTTTCTAAGAGTCACTCGTTCGATCCTTTCTAAGAGTCACTCGTTCGGTCCTGTCTAAGAGTCACTCGTTCGACCCTCACAAGATTCACTCGTTCGGTCCTATCTAAGAGTCACTCGTTCGACCCTCACAAGATTCACTCGTTCGGTCCTGTCTAAGAGTCACTCGTTCGACCCTCACAAGATTCACTCGTTCGGTCCTGTCTAAGAGTCACTCGTTCGATCCTCATATTTAGCTACTCGTTCGATTCACAACAAATTACTCGTTCGGTCCATGCAGGTTATACTCGTTCGATTCATACAAGTTTTGATTGTTTGGTTTCTTAAGATTGAGCTAGATCGACTCTAACGGCTAACTCTATTCTAGCATATCCATTAGATCACGATATAACACTTTCACACACAAACATTTAATATTTATGCATTTATCTTATTCAAACGAGTACAAAACAATCAAGAACAGGTTTAAAACACAACGAATAATAACACTTGACTATCCTAAACATATATTACACCTAATACAACAAAAGCCCTCAATCAATTGAAGGATTTAACCAAGTTCGATTTTAAGAACCCTAATTTTAAAATTAGGGCAACTTCAATCAAATACGGTGAAATCGTTTAATTCCTTTAGGATTCGAGTTGATTAGGTGAAGAAAAACAAGATTTCAGTTATACCTTCGATATGAAACTGAGTAAGTCAGCTAGATTGAAGTGATTCGAGTTGAAAGTGTTCGTGTGTGTGTTTGAGTGTGTTTTGAGTGTGTGTAGAGTTCGTGAACAGTGAAGGGACGGGTGGGGGGTGTTGGTGTTATAACCCAATTTTAACTTTGGCACATTTGGCCCCTCATCTTAACACAACTTATTAATCTCACAACTTATGTTTTATAAGGTATATTCAAGTAAAACAAATAGCACACTTGGTCCTTAATGTTTTATACTCTCATACCTATAGACATAATTTTTGCAAAAAAATCTACACCACTAATAGGCATTAAAGCAAGTAACAACATAAAAGCACAATTTCGAGATAAACTTAATAACTTTCTATCATGAGATATTACTTCTATCGTTTGGAAAATTTTTTCCATTTTTAAGCTCATTTGATTATGACAAGAATTTGAATTCTCTCCCCTCATCAATGACCCGTTTTCTATTTAAAGTGCTGTGAACATTGTTTGAGATAGTCAATTGTATTTGAAATGGTTTTTCAAATGATGGATGATTAGTATGTGAAAACAAAAAACACCAAGATAAATAAGATTTCTCTTAATTTATTCACCTTAGATGCACTGAAACGTTCACTTATTGGATTTATAGAAAGCACGGTTGTGTTGCAAAGTAAACACAAAAGCATTTCATGGTAATAATGTAGACCATGACCGAGAAGTATAATTCCGTTGAGAGGCCAAAATTTTCTTTTTGAAATTCTTTCCTTAAGAATGCTTGACCGGGTTGCTATCTGAAATAATAGCAAGCCATATGACATGTTTTGAAAACACTTGAACTTCTGCTCGAACTTCATTTACAGGCTTGTATCATTGTTAAATGATATTTCTAAGACCATAAATGTTATCGATTTCAGAAGACATGCCATAGGAAAACTTCTTTTTAATTTTTTCTCATTTTTTAATTTTGTATTTTGTTTTTGAAAGGTTTATATAAATAAATATTTTGTGGTTTTATTTTCTGATTTTATAAAAAATAAAAAATAAAAATCTTTTTGTGTTTTTCTGATTTTAAGTATTTACTTATTATACAGGATATTTGAATAGGTACCACCACTATTCATCAACTTCATCTGCCAATTGTTTCAGAGTATCCGGCGTAAAACTCCGCATTCCCAGCTTGTTGATAAGAAATTCAATTCTTTATCTGGCAAGTGCATTAGTGAGATGTCCGCCAAATTGGATATTCCATATTGACAAAGTTAAAGTTCGAATCACACCATTCTTAACATGGCTCCTTGTTGAAGTGAAACCTGATGTCTATATGCTTGGATATGGATTGTTGAACATTGTTGCAGCATAGGCAATAGCGCTTTTGTTATCACAGTACATGGAATTTATTGGATCCAAGAATGCCATAGTCGGTTTAAGTTGTGATCTCATACAAAGGACTTGAGCACAAACTACCCGGACAAAGCAATATATTCTGATTCCGTACTGGATATCGCAGCGCCTTTTCTGCTCTTTTAGACGAACTGTTACAAGTCTATCACCCAAAAGTTGTATTATGCACGATGTTCACTACGATGTTTCTTGACATACCAGCATGATCTGCTCTGCAAATGATATTAGTGCAAGAAGAATCCTTCGGATACCAAAGACCGATGAACGGTATCATTTTAGGTACCGAAAGTCCTTTTTATGCATTGGGTGCTTTTCGGTAGGCGAGCCTGATTTACCGGGCTACACATGGCATTTTAGCAAATATGTAGGTCTAGGGTCTACTGAGCATGTAAGATATAGGAGGGTGACCATTATACCTTGATAGTGTGATGGATCATAGCTTTCCTTCTTCTATACCTCATACAGTTTTGGACATTCTCCACCATGGGAGTATCCACTGGGTCACAAGATTCATAGACATATTTTTTAGTTGATTTCAGAGCATACTTTAGATTTGGTTTTTGAAGATGACTCTGGGACTTTGAGAATCTGTAGTACTAAGAAAAATGAGATTTTACCCTCATCGACTCTTGATATTTTGAACACATTTACTTTAGCGAATAGATCTAACAGTTCAGTTAGTAGATGCAGCAAAGATAATATCATCGATAGATTTGTTACAAGAATAGTTCCGTTTCCTTCTCTAGGATGAACACGAGTAGGTCACTGAGCCTATGGTGAAGTCATTGGATATAGAATGAAGACAACTATCATACCACGCACGTGGAGCTTGTTTCAACCATAAAGAGCTTTCTTAAGATTGTATACGTTGGTCTTAGTTTCGTCTGGATACTCAAATCCGTCACGGTTGGCTAAACATAAACTTTTCTCGTAGATTACAATCAGGAACATAGTCCATCACATCCATTTTATAGATGAAAACTGGTTCATGTGAGCAGCAAACGCTAGAAAAAATTCGTATAGCCTTAATCTTGCAACGGAGCAAATGACTCTTCGAAATCGATACCTCCTCTTGGCGATTAACCACGAGGGCCAACCTAGCATTATTTTTCAGAATACCTCCTAACTCATCAAGTTTAACCTTATAGGATCCACTTAGAGAGATGACAAATGCTTTGTCAGAGGAGGGAACAAGTTCCAAAACCTCCAGGCGTTAAATTCATGAATTCTCTTGCATAGCTTCAATCCAACATGCTTGGGTTAATGCTTCTTTGTTGGTTCATTGGGTTCGACTGATGTTAGGAAAAGGCATCATAGCTAGCAAAACAAGGCTTGTTCATGGTAGTTGAGTCGTGTGGAAACCGGTCTGTCATGAGCACGCATTATATTCTCATGTGGGTGAATCCTTCGTCTAATTTGCTATTGTGTCGAAACTTGGTGATCGGGATGGCACCTATTGTATTAGTATCGACTGATGCTGATGATTGATCAGAAGGATCTTCTGGGTATTGGAATACCAGAAGTACCGGATCAATTACCCATATGTGCAACTTCATATCATGATTATACTTCTTCAACTCTGAGAATAATAGGAGTTGAGTTTCTTGTGTTGTATGGGAGTTATGGTGATTTTTTTTTTTAGATTTTTTTTTTTTCTTTTTTTTTTTTTTTTGTTTTTTTTTTTTTTTTTGTGCATCTGTATCAACTGTAGTTGAGGAAGGTGATACAGTTGATACAGAATTTTCACAGATGCACTGCCCTTCAAGATAGGAGCAATGACTTCTGGTGCTTGTAAATCAACATTAGGCGGGGGATTAAGTGACTCATCAAACATTGGTTGAAATAAACAAATCCCAGTCAGATCTAAAGGTGGTACAAATGGTGTTGAAGAAGGAGGGTTTGGCTACGAGTCCTGAACTGATTGATACAGGAGTCATTTCATGAAGAGCGGGTCCTGAACTGCTGTGTTCAGAAGCCATCGCGGTCAGCTCATCAAAATCAACGTGAATGGTTTCAATTATTCGTCTGGTACGTTTGTTGTAAATTCGGAATGCTTTCTTCGTGGGTGCATATCCAATGAAAATACCAATATCAGCCTTTGGTTGTAACTTGCCCAAATTCTCACTATCATTTGTTGGGTAACAAAGTGCACCAAACACATGTAGATAAGATAGATCGGGAGGTTTGTCATGTAAAAGCTCATATGGTGTTTTGCCGTGGCGGCGACGTATCATGGAACGATTTTGGGTATAACAGGCTGTGGCAACCGCTTCGGCCCATAGAAATAAAGGAGCTTTTGCATAAATTAACTATTGAGGTGCTGCTTCAATTAGCGACGATTCCTGTCTTTCAACAAAACGTTTTGCTGTGGAGCGTGCAACTGATGTTTCATGAGAGAAACCAACTTTCTCATTATATTCACGCAATGTCTGTTTAACAAATCAGTTCCATTATCTGTTATGATGCGTCAGACGGTTCCTTTAAGTCGTATCTTGGATCATCTTCAAAAAGTTGATAATAAAAGCTGGAGCTTCATCTTTTGATCGCAAACATTTTACCCATGTAAATCGAGAGTAATCATCGACAATAACGAGGATGTACTTCTTTCCATTGACACTCGCGACACGCATTGGCCCACATAGATCCATATGCAACAAATAGAGTTTTTCTTGATTGGTATCTTCAGATTTGGGTTTGTGGGGTTTCTTTGAACTTTTGCCTAATGCACATGCGGAACATAAATGATCCTTTTCAAACTTGAGCTTAGGGAGACCTCGTCAGTCCATTGTCTTGCAAGGTGACTTGATTGAACTAACTAGTCATAGTGAGTTAGGACGACGATGCCATAACCAAGACTTGTTTTAGACGCCTTTGAACAAATAGACAATAGGAGAGGATAGCATCATATTCCCAAGAGAGAGGAGTATAATGGTTATACCCTTGAGATCCCGTCAGTAAATCATACACCTTTAAATTGCGAATGATGCATAGTGTTGACGAAAAAGCACCCTTCATGATTTGAACACAGAATTGTCCACAGAAAATAGATTATGCCCAAGTCCTTCAACGTAATAATACCTTGAAAATTGTAACATTCCCAATCTGATAGTCTCCAAACACATTATCTTTTGCAACTTGATCATTTACCGAATTTAACCTGTTACCAGATTTTACTGGATGAAATGGGTGAGCTGAGAGCGATCTAGGTTCATGTACTTTAGAGCAAACCGGAAACACAAATTAAGAGGACGATTTGGACAAACCTGCATTTATTAAAGAAGAGATGGAATTTTGGGTTTTGTAGATCCCCAAGGATTTCTGGTTCCTTTTTGTTAGACAGACATTGGTTTTAAAACCTTAGTTTTGCTAACTGACTCAGTATTTGTATTCTTCCTAGGTTTCCTTGAGTATACCAATTTAACCACAGGTTTGGGTGATTCAGAGTCTAGAACTATTGGTTTCCTAGAAGGCACTTCATTAGTAGTGGTAATCCTAGTTAAAGGGCACGCATTTCTCTCAATAGTGAAGGTCCGACCAGTAAAAAAAAAAAAAAAAAAATGTCTCCAAATATTATCTATATGAGTGAACACCTTTCCTGTTGGTTTCCTTATATCTTTCTTAGATTTATTTTTTTAGGTTTATCACAGAGATTTCATAAACATTCAAAGAATTAGTACTCAACAATTTATCAGAAGACATGCAATCATCACGGAAAATACAGTCACTAATCGATAGTATCTGTTTCTTGGGTTTCTGCACATCCGCTCAGATCCATTAACATTATCAGTAGACATTCTTTTATTCAATACTAGATTTAAGGTTACTAGGGTGTGCTTTTACTTTATTTATCGAATTACTACTTGTGTTTGCAGAAATCTATCATTTTGGTATTGCTCCTGAGGCTGTGATCCGCTAGCTTAGTAGAAGTCTTACTCTGTAGAATGCAACACACGCTTGTTTGAAACTATGTTGAAGTCGAAGGATGGTTTTGTGTTTTCTGTGGATGTGAGGATTCGGCAACCTAAACTTTTTTTGTCCTTTTTCCTTGTTATAGACCTCAATTAATTGAGGACCTAAAATTGTTGAAGCTATGGGACATGATCTACTTATGTGTGAAAGCAATATCATGATTGAACTTTTGGTATACTAAAGGCAGATCTAAAGTAGTCTTGAGGATAATTTGCTTTTACTTGTTCAACTATATCACTAAGGCCAAAGCTTCTTCCTGGGTGGTGCATTAATATACGAAGAGTGTGCAGTACCTTTATTCAACATTTTGGGTGTGATTGGTTCAATTATCATATTAGACACTTTTGGAACAACAGAGTGGGTCACAGTATCATCATTTATTCTAACGTTTTCCTTTAAGTTTCCTTAACTCATTTGTTAGTAGCTGCTATGACCAAACCTTGTTCCTGAGTTTTGCATTTAAATCAGAATCTCCCCAGGACTTTATATTTGTATTGCTTGATTAACCACATCATACATTGTTCTTTTGATTGAACACGTTTGGTTTAATCGAGTCATAAAGTTGCTTATAAGTCTGTTTCAAATGCTCATTCTCAGCAACAAGTTTTGTCACTCTATGTTCCAATTCAATGTTAAGAGTCTCAATTTCATCCATGTCCATTTTGACTGTATTCTCATCCACGTTTCCATTTAAGGACTTAATTTTCTCTTTTACTTGGGACAATGACTGTGTCTTTGCATTGAGGACTGAGCTTGCAATTCATTTAATTCGTTAATCAACTGAGTAAAAACTCGAGCCATTTTGATTTAACACACAATTTTCTTGTTGAAAATTTCTTGAATAAGTTGAGAATCAGCTTACAAAGTGATTGCTATGTTTTCTAAAGAGTTGGTAAAATCCACTTGCAAAGTTTATCGTAAGTTTCTTTATCAAACAAATATCTTTTTTCTTGTACTATGCTCGTCTCGTGTTCGAGACACTTTGACATTCAGTCCATAGTTTCACCACTTGCATTCACAGACAAATTCACAAACAGTCATTTACAATCTCCTTTATCAATGGACTGTCGGCCAAGAGTCGTTCATTTTTCACTTTAAACTTGATCATTTTAACTTCAAAGTTCTGGACTCAAGCGATGTTGTTCGACAGACTGTTCCATTCGATAAAGTCTTTTTGTCAATCGCAAGTTCTTCAACCAAGGTATTGGTTGAAGTTATTAAAGATATCTTTTAATTCTTTTATAAATGGAATGCTTTCATCTCGAAAACAAGCTTTGTATGTTCAAACACCCACGTGTCCCTCACGTGTAGCTGTGGCAGTGGTCTCTTTCTTTGACAACCTGATCAAAGCAGTAAGATGACGTTTTAATCTTTTTTAAGAAAAAACCTAGTATTCACCAATTAGTTACGGTAGGAGGTTACTTTTGCGACTCTTACCTATGACGGTTGTGGAAGAATGAGATGGGTCTAAAGCTGGGACCGAAGTCGCTTTCCAATAGGCATGTTCACTATATAAATCAGTTTGTCGAACAAATCGTTTGTAGTAATCGTTATGAAGAATATCATAATTAATGGGTTTTGTGTTCACTTTATGTTTCACAAACAATGGATCTTGTTCTTTCAAAAGCATTTTTGAACGACTCTTTTCACTTAGCTCTAATGTTTCATCAGAATCAGGAACCACAATAGTATCCATTTTAAGAATGGTATTCCCGTCATACAGCTTTGGCTTTGACTCCCGAGCTTTCTTCAGACAAAAAGGTTTTTCAAAACCGATAGCTTGTTTCGAGGAATGATCATAACAAATTTTGGATTTAGTTATCATATGAACAGTTTGTGCAGATTGACCTCTTTTGAAAATGATGTTGTCAAGTTGCTTAATTTTTGAGTTTTCTTCCAATTTCAAATCATTTTTGAGTTCAGAAACTGTTTTCATTAAACAATCCTTTTCTTGCACTTGTTCGAAAAGATTTTGCTTAAGACGTACAATCTCGGCAAGCTGTTCATTTGATCCTGAAAAACTGTTTTCAACATTTTGCTTTTCTTTCAAATCTTTAACCTCTTCTTTGTATCTGTCAAGCTCGGTATTCAAAGCTTTATTAACAGTGGTGCAATGGGTCACTTGGGTACTCAATTGGTCAAACATAGACAATATCAGAACATCTTGTTGATGGCAGATACGAGTTAGAATTTGACCAGTTTCCTGTTGTGCTTCACTCAGAATATGAGAATAAGGAATGATATTGCTATCACTGGTTATATCAGTTTATGTCTGGATCCACATCTTTGACTGTTTAGAAAGACGTCTTCATCTGCACTTGATTGAATAAGTCATAGTTCATATTATATTTGATTGTGTACCTCAGTGTGTGCATCTGAGCCATTCCCTTGAGAGATTGGCCCCCAATTTGGGGGGGAAGAGCAATCTTGGCTGAGTTGAGTTCATCACAATCGAGTCATAGGGCATCAGATCATCGGCTTGATAAGCAGAATTGTGGTAATGACTGTCTAAAGGTTTGAATTGTACAGGATGTTCTGGATCTGCAAAAAATGCTATTTCTTCTCTGTTATGCTTGACCACCTGCTTGAGCTTTGAAACCAACAACACTTTATCGTTGAACCATGTTTCATCCCTTTTCCTATTGGGTTTTTGCAATGCTTGGCAATTTGACCCTCCACCTTTGCAATTGTAACAAATAACGTCCGTTGTTTCACAGTGTTGCTCACCTCTTGCACCAGGTGTGTATTGTCTTGTTGTTCCAGCAGCATAAGTAGTTTGTCTCCCCTGAATGGGTTGCACAGTCACTTTTCCATCATAGATGGTAGCTTGTGACGAGGGGGTTTGACGAAGTCCTTAGCTGGATTTGTTGGTAGTAGGATTACGAGATGTGACAACAGCAAGTTAAGAATGACATCAGGTGATTAATTGCGTCAATTGGATCTCCCCCTTATGGAAAATGGAAACTACTAGACTGGAGTCTGGTTGGGAAAATTCAGGTTGTTGCTGTTGATAGGTTGTGGGAGCATATTCCAACTGTGGGATTGATGGTTGTTGAGAATAAACGTTGTGGTGAACGGTGGATTGATACTCATTTGTTGGATAAGTAATTGAAAGAGGTGTTGATTGATTGGTTGTGAATTGTTGAGTTTGATAAGGTGTAAAACAAAACTTTAAGACTGATATGGTGAAACGTGATGTTGAGATAGAGACTGTGGGTGAGTGTGTAGATGAGATTGATAAGCTGGCTGAGTTAAATGGTGAGATGCAACTAAAGCAAGAGGATCGGGGTTGCGTTCATGCATCAAACGAACTTCATTTGCATGTCGTTCATGTTGTTGCAGGTGAGCATGAAGCTGATCAACATTGGTAGTGTGCAAGTCTTTGACCAATTTAACATCAGTAACAAATTTGCTCCATTCATCAGGAAGAGTGTTTAAGAACTTGGTGTTTAACTTGTTACTACTCCACAGCATCTTGTAAATGTTCATATCATTGAGTAACAGAGTGAACCTCAAGTAATACTCATGTAACGTCTCTCCTTTCTTGTAAGTGAACTTATCAAATTCATCATACAGCTTGCACTCACGTTCTTGTTTGGTTAATGACGTTCCTTGCATCAGCAGTTTAATCTTCTCCCAAAGATCTTTTGCCACACGATGTTGACTCACAAGAGCATAGATTTCAGTTGGTAGGCCTTGGAGAATGATGTTTATAGCTTTGATGTCGCAATCTGCTTGAATGGCTTCAGCTGGAGTTAGCTCAACATATTCCTTTAGCCTTGTTACTCCGTCCTCAGTGATTGAAGGCCAAACAAGTGGTCCTTTTTCAACAGATGCATGAAATGCCATTCTTCCTTGTGGTTCTATTCATCATATCAGCAGTTCCATTCTGCTTTTCATGAATCATACAAGTGTTTTTCAAGGCATCGGTGGTTGTTGTCTCCTCCTGTATGATAGTGATTTATCTGCAAGTGATTGTCAATTTGTTATCAAAAGATTTTAAACTTGATCGATCGGTGTATGAAGAAATTAGTTTGGTTACGTGATTATGAGTTCTTGAATTGAAACTACACGGGGATTTTACATTTCTTGGTCTAAACCGGGAAAACATGGGGTTTGTTTGCAAGGGATTTTACAGTCAATAGAAATAAAGTATATTTAAAATTGAGTTTGTTAAGTTTAAACGTAATTTATTTTCACTGGTTCGGTCCTCTCGTTCGGTCCTCTAGTTCGGTCCTCTCGTTCGGTCCTCTAGTTCGGTCCTCTCGTTCGGTCCTTTCGTTTCGCGTCACTCTCGTTCTGGTTCTATTTGTGACCACTCATTCAGGTTCTATCTTGTGAAAACACACGTTCGGGTTCTAACTAGTGACTATACAATCGTTCGGTTTATTAATCTTGTGTAAATTCGAGTTAGGTTGTCATTCATAATGAAGCTTGTTCGGTCATTCCTTGGCTACGGCATCGTTCGGTTGTCTCGTTCGGTCTCATAGTTCGGTCCTCTTGTTCGATTCTCTAGTCTAGGTTCTAACTAGTACGAATCCCAAATTTTCAAAACTAAAAAAAGACACGATTTTTATTGGGTTTTAGCAGAATTCTTGTACAATCTAGTATTACTAAACTATCATGATACACATAAAATGAAAATCTTTATGGTTTTTATGCCAAAAATTTGAATCATAATTTGCTCTTTGTAAAGGTTTGAACACAATCAACACAAAACTAAAACACACCACCCATGGACAGTGATATCAATTGTAGAATATTAGTAATCTTAGATCAAAACAAGAACAAGGAGACGGATGTGGGTTGGGCATGTTAGAGAGAACTTAGATGGAAAATGGTGAATGTCATTAATGAAATGTATGGAATATTGGAAACAACAACTCTCTAAGACTAGGGGGGTGTTATATATATGCTCATGTTGGACAGGCATGGGCGTGAGTTGGGCATCCCCATGGGGCCTTGGGCCGGACTAGATTATCTATTTCTAATCCCTTTCACTAACTACGAGCTAAGACATGTTCAGCTTGAAGTGACCACGACACTTTTCGTGTTCCAACAGCATTACTTAAAAGAAGTAGTAAGTTTATGCTAACTGCATTAACTAACACTGGCTAGTAGTAAGTGTATGCTAGCTGTAGGGTGGCAATTCTGGTCGGATTTCGGGTTTAGCGGGTTCGGGTTGGCAGTTGGCGGGTACTGAAAACCCCTAACTCGAACCTGACCCATTTAAATAATCGGGTCAGCTATGTCAACCCTAACCTATTTACACATAACTTGAACGTGGCCCATTTAACCCATATATATAGTTAGGTTGGCGGGTTAAATAGGTTACACGGGTTGAATAGGTTAAACGGGTTTCGGGTTGACCCATCTAACCCGTTTTATATACAAAAGTTGGCACATTACACGAGTTAAACAAGTTAAACAGGTTTGCGGGTCGACCTGTTTAACCTAATTAACACATATAATTAAATATAAATAATTTTTATTTTTAGAAAAAATCTTAAACGGGTTAACGGGTCGACCCGCTTAATTTATTCTCAACCCGAACCTAACCTGTTTAATAAGCGAGTCAGATAGGTCGACCCAAACCTGACCCGAAATCTATTAGACTCAACCCAAACCTGCTAATTTTTGTGTCGGGTTTCGTGTCGTGTCAGAAATTGCCACCCCTACCTAGCAGCATTAACTTTGAATCACCAACATTAACTCCAATTTCGTTCCAAAAAGCATTTCCAAGATCAATTTTGATTTTCACAAGCTCTCTTTCTGTTTTTATTCTCACTATATCTCTCAATTCTTTTTCTCACCAATTCACTCTATCTGTTTTTATATCACACAGCTCTCTTTCTGTTTTTCATTCTCACTAATTCTCTCAATTCTTTTAGCTCACAAAGTCACTCTTTCTATTTTTAGTTCACACATCTCTTTTTCTATTTTTATGCTCACCAATTTCTCTCAATACTCACAATATTAATTATAACAAACCACTAGTACAAAAAGTGGTATTGGTCACACAAAAAATGTATGACTATATACATATAGTCACACACGCGAAAAGTTTCGTGTGTGACAAAAGGTCGCGCGGGACGTAGGTCTACATAGGTCACACATTCAAGTTAGTCACTCCATAAGTATAGCTTTGTGGTCCGTATCCACATCTTTTTGTGTACTAAATTTGGTATAATTTTGTGATTGTAAACAATGTAAACACCAACAAAGCATTGTTTTTTGTGTATATTTTTGTCACATTCACAATTAAACATAGAGTGGCCAAAAGTGTTTATATGTGTGACATAATGGTGTTTAAAGTGAAGAAATGTGTATTTTGTGTGGATATTGTTCATCCAATGGCACATGAATTGTATGTTGTGTGACCTTTTGTAATATTTCTGCACACAGAAAGCATGTTTGTTTTGGGTATGTAGGTCACATACAACTAGGCATAAAGTGACCAAAAGTGTTAATAAGTGTGACCATATGATGTTTAAATTGAAGAAATGTGTATTTTGTGTGACTATTGATCATCCAATGGCCACATTAATTTGAAGTTTGTGTGATCTTTTGTAATATTTAGCCACACAAAGCATGTTTTTTGTTGGTATTTTAGTTCATATACAAACTAAGCATAAGTGACCAAAAGTGTTTATATGTGTGACATAATGTCATACAATGGCCACATGATCTTTATGTTTGTGTGGCCTTTGCTATGATTTAGTCACACAAAGCATGTTTTTTGTGGGGATTTAGTCACATACATGTAACCAAAAAGTGGCCAAAATCGTTAATAAGTGTGACCATATGCTTTGTAAACTCAAGTAAATATGTATTTTTGTGTGACTATTGGTTCCCTAATGCCACATGGAATTTTTTAATTTGGCAGAGCGGGGAATCGATCCCGCTGCCTCTCGCTTGCAATGCGAAGGCGCCTCTACATGTGAGCTACACTCCACAAAATAGAATAAAGTATACATTGTTTAAATATTGAGAACTTGACTAATAAATAATATGAGCTATAATGCTATTATTTACTTGAAACACTTACAATAGTATCTGACGTGTCTTGTGAATTGTTATTTTGAAGTTAGGCTATTGCTGTCATTTCATACTAATATAAATGATTTACCCAACGTGATACCAAGAGTCCAAAATTTAGATGTAACAGCAAAAACAAACATGAACCGACGATTATGCATACAACTAAAAATACTAAACTTAAAATAATCTTTATGCGAAGTTATTGTCTAGTAGGATAAATTGCACCGGATATTATGTATAAGAAGATGAATGTCCTTAATCGTAATGGTAATCCAGGATTTGATGCAAGTATATTATGTGAAAGAAGTTTTCTAAATTGCGTACCTTGTCGACTTTCCTGGAAGAATGTCCATCAAAGAGAAAAATCATGGATGAGAGGGCTTTGCAATAACGGACGATAAAGATTCAACAAGTATTTACATATACACGTTATACATGTGTTATATCACATTTTGGTATGTTGAAAGGCTATATATCAACGAAGGCAGCTGTTAACTATAGTTGTATTGGCCGCGAACAGTACTAATTTTCAAAGGCAGCACTAATTTTCAAGGAGCAGTACAAAGACATCACTAATTTTCAAGGATCAGTACTAATGTTGTATTGGCAGCGAGCAGTACTAATTTTCAAAGGCTGTGACTTAAAGGTTCTCATAAAAGAATGCATGTACTGTATCCATGTTTAATGCAAAGTGCAGAACCAAATAGTATTAACACACTTGTATACAGAAACAATATTAACCATGAAGGCAGCACTAATTTCTTGGCAGCATAAACATATGAATTCTTTGAAGGCCAATATTATATTAATATCACGAATAGCAGTATTAATATAAACTTATACCTTTCAAGTATATACACGCAATACCATTCTTATGTAAAAAGCTGGCCTGAATCTGAAGACCGCCAATGCATGCCTGAATCTGAAGACCGCCAATGCACGCAATATTAATATAAATTTATACATACCTGAATCTGAAGACCGCCAATGACCGCCAATGACCACCAATGCCTGAATCTGGATCACCACGAACATCCTGTAACCACAAACTATAAAAGGACTGTGTATTTTTATATTTTGACAATTTTTTTCCGGGTGTGTTTTGTGCTTTTTAATGAGTTTGAAAGAAAATCCATTTATTTCATCAAGAGTGTAATACGAGTAATAGTTGTGTTAACCCGGTGTTTTGTTGAGGTACAATTAAGATGCACATTAACGTCACAATTCTCCATTAGTCTCTTTAGCATCCATCATAGTTTTTATAAGAAGCACATTAACCCCGTAATTCGCCATTAGTCTCTTAGCATCCATCAGTCAGCTGATGCCTTCATAATCAATCTACACAGACCAATACAATATCATAGTTAGAATAAGATATAGTGATATACTAGTATAATTTTTAAGTCAGGTCATACGGGTATTTTTTAACACAGGTTAGATTCACCTGTAAGAGGGCTATTTGGTACTTTACTACCACTTGTTGGACTCAAGCTTTCCTTTGGGGTTGGAGTGATACCATTCCTTTCACATGATGGTTTTAGAATGTGAAGTTTTCCACCAGCGGATGATGCTTTGCTGATATCTGGTTTGCTGATATCTGGTTTGACAAAGACGGGTCGATGAGAGAGCGAGTGGTTCAAATGTGAGAACTCTGATGCTGCAACTTCCTGACCTTTAGCTTTGTGATTCATAAAAGGTTCTAAACAAGGGCATTTTGGAAACTTCTTAGTTTACAAAGTGTACACTTCATAACATTGCGTGAGGACACGGCAATCCTTTAGTTTGGGGAATTTTGATATTTGCTTAATTGTATACTAATTTACCCGGGATTTTGCCAAATAAAAGCCAAATAAATGCCAAAAGAATAGAAAATGTGTGCTTTTGTGTCCAATTGTGCAGGAAAGGATTGAAAAGACAAAAAGAAGCAAAAACGATCAAAAACCGACAAGAAACGGGAAAAAGACAAAGAGTCAAGAGCAAGACAAAGAAATCAGCCAGAAATCGCAGCCGGATCAGCCCGACACAGTCAAACTCAGTCAAAGAAAGAAACAAAGAAGTCAAAGACCCAAATTACAAGTCAAGGGGCCATTGTTGTCAAGTGTTCAAAGATTAAAGAGCTTATTTGAAGTTTTGAAGTCTCAAGGGCCAAAGTTGTTAAAAGAGCAAAGTTGCTTTATTAAGAAGAAAAGAGAAGAAAACAACACAAGGGCTAAATTTGCAATTTCAGAAACCTCTTTTAACACTAGAAAAGGCGGGATAGAAGACAAGGACTTGTTTTGCCATTATCCCATACTTTTAAACAATTAACCCGGCTAAAACGCAACAACCCAACAACTATAACTGATTTTCCCGCCAACTTGCCCACAAACCCAATCCCGAATATTTCCCAACCCCGCTCCTTTTTAAGCCCTCAATTCATTCATACACCTCTCACCAATCATAAGCAAACACGTGGCAGCACCTCATTGGCCTTGCACTTAAGCTTTAAGCTCTTGTAATCATTTCTTTTCACTTGTACTCTTTTAATTCAGTAATAAAAGTCGATTTGCACATTTAATACTCTTTCATTTTTCAATTTGAAGCTGAATTGATCCAATAAGCTTTAAATAAGCTCATAAGAGCTTATTACTTCTCATAAGCTCAAATTTAGCTCAATTTCTGTCTTAAGCAATTCATTTACCATTTCTACTCATTTACATTCAAATCATGGATATTTGAGAAGTGTTGAGTTCAATTTGGGAGGACAAATGCAAATAAGCTGAAATCTAGCTTATATTGGTTTAGAGACTTTGGAAGTCACTTAGGATAACAATTTGAGCCACTCACTCTACTAGAGTGGCTCTAGTGCTGAGACAACACCATTACAGGTTCTATTTTCTCAAATTCAATTTATCATTTTTTAGCTTATTGCAAATGTCTTTCTTCTATGAATTCTAAAGCTCAATCCTGTTTCACTTAGCTAGAACAGCTCATAGATGTATTAGTTTTAAGTTTACTTAGGTTAAAATCAAGTTAGTGTCCTAATTTCACATTCTGTCATAAAACTAGTAGTTTAAGCTCATAGAGTAACCAGCTTAATCTCCCTAATAAGCTAGGTGTTTAAGAGTTTAAATAGTTTAAGTATGTTAATCTAAGTAGAAGTAGATAAAAATTTTTAGCTGAATTAGTTTTTAAACAAGTTTTAAATCCAATTTGCTTTGACAGTTTTTTTTAAGGTGTGTTTGGATTATACTGTTTTTGACTCTTAAAGTCAAAGAAAACTTGTCAAATTTTTCACACAGCTAAGTATGGTCATTTTATAAGGTTTCACTTAGGTTTCCAGGTTTAGGTTGTTAAAATCAAAAGTTTAGCATTTAAAATCTCTTGCCAGCACCAGGGGAATTTTCAGTGGAAGTTACTTTAAAATTTGTGAGTTTAAAAGCACATTAGAGACCATAAATAGATAATTCAGTATTAGATTTTATAAGTAAGTAGGATTCTTAGATTTTTTTAGTGTAAAGTTAAGCTTGCACACTGCACCAGCAAGACACATTGCACCAGCAAGTGCAAACTTCAATTTAGCATAATTTTTGCCACTTTTCCATTTGATTTTTCTCATTTCCTTGTAGAAGTTTTATAAAACCTTTTTCCTAAGTAGAACTCACTTTACTAGAGTAGCTTATTTTCAAAAAAATCAGCACCTAAGTTCCAAAAATTAAGCTGTTAAGCTTAGTTTAAAAAAAAAAAACTTTAAAAACTGTTTCAATAGACCTTGCACTCTTCCATCTTAATTTTCTTTCTAATATTGTTAACACTAGGGTAATTTTAGTTTAGAAACCTTTAATACACATCTTAGGCATAAATAAGCATCTTTTATTTTCAGCTTTTATCAAATATTAAGCTCTTAATAAGCAAAAATACAAAAATCTAGTAAAACTCATACTTTCTGTGAACAGCAACTTGTAGCTTATTTTTCAGCTTATTCTTTGGTCTAAAGTTGAAGTTGCCTTTATTAAAGTTGTTAGGATTAAGCTGATAAGCAACTTTGTAGTTTTAAGTTTTTGCTAATTCTTAAAATTTAATAAGCCAAAAATAAGC